>JBBPDB010000007.1:13016892-13045135 GCA_037974465.1 Brachypetersius altus | reverse complement strand
TCAGGAGTATTATATGTAGTGTTAACAGTGTATGAGTTTCTGACACTTGCATTAGAGTTTGGCTGAAGAAAATATAAGCTACATGTCCTGGATAGTGGGTAGCACATGGAACTACATGTTTTGCCCTTGTTGGTTTTGCATTAAGTATTACAAAGTTTCTACAATCCACTTATATGTGTTTTACGACAGTTATAGCGAAAATATTTCTTGTTCCAGTAGGTTTTAAGCGAAAACCTCAGTTCATGATAACATTATTTTATTCTTTCAGTCTCTATCCAGCAGAACACTGTTTATTCTCAGCAAGCAGCACACTGTGTGGCAGTCAAACGAAATTCAAGGAGGGATGAAGAAGCATGTTTTTTTAAAAATAGATAATTCTAGAAAGGGTTAAAATACGATTCCTAAGGCCCTAGCACTACAGTGAACCACAATGAGAGACATTATCTCCAAGTGGAGAGAACAATTTGAACAGCTTCTTTAAGACGGTAGGGCTTCCAAATTTGTTTAAGACCGCAGTGACAACACGACAGGAAATTCACAGGAAAAAACGAACTTGAATCTAAGGAACTGTAGACCTTGCTCACCTCAGAAAAGGGTCATGATTTCAGTCATTAAATAGGGGCAGAAATACTTCCCACAGGGAAGCCACACAGCAAAAATCAGTTCCGTCTGAGCGGAACATAAAAGTTTGTGTTGTTTGTCAAACACCTAGTTGATGCTCAGACATTTTGTTCTGTGGACTGATGTGTGGAAAAAGTGTAATTTTGGAAAACTTTTACATCTAGCATTAAAGCTGATACACCATTTCACAATAAGAACATCATGACAGCTGCCAAGCAAATTTGGGGATACTTTGCTGCTTCAATGCCTAACAGACAGAACTGTATTCTTCTCTCTAATCCTGCACTGAGAACAGTTCCGTTATGAACAGCAACAAGCGCACGTGTGCCTCTGAATGGCTCATAATAAACATGACTAAGGTTTAGAATGGCATGGCTAATCTCCTAATCTCTGTTTATGCTAACCAGCTGGTTGATGTTATTGCTGGTAAAGGTGGCATAACAAGTTGCTTTCATTTTTGCAATTTTTTATTTTACAATTCTTTTTACACAGTTGATAAGTGTTGGCAGCCTTTTTTTCTTTTAATTCAGTTTGTTTTTATTCATGTTCTCCTTATATTACATTTCTTATGAGGACCTGATATAATTTTGTGACATTTTTTGTCTTAGGAACTTAGGAAAGGGCACTTTTTACTACAGCACTGTAATTTAGAATTGTTAGAATTTGTTTGTTAGAATTGTTACTAATTGTTCCTTTAATTGTATCACAATGTGCAGTCGCAGAGCTTGGAACTGAATAGTGTTACTCCTGTGAGGATATTTGAGTTGATGTTCCAGAGCCCTGAAAACAGTGTCAGTCAAGATGACGCACATCCTTCAGGCAAGTACTTCTCGACAGATTAACTAAACAAAGTGTATTTTTTTCACCCAGGTAACAACAATCAGTCACATCTATTTTTTTTTCTGCACCCCCAGATAACCTAGTGGAGGCTTTTGGCTTGGAGACACCACCACAGCCAGCCGTGGCAGACACATCTACTCTGCTTTCCTACCCTCAGCTGCCTTCATCCTCCTCTTCATCTAACTCACTTAACACCCCTGTCCTTGAGAACTCTACTCAGCCTGGCTCATCCTCCTCTCAGACAGCCTCTGCCAGCAACTCATCACACACCCCTCCGCAGTCTGCCACCTTTCCCTCAGTTCTCCATACCTCACTACAGACACCAGAAGTGCCCGCTCCCCCTGCACCCGCTGCCACCCAACACTACGCGCCTGCCCTGCCTCTAGCTCCGACTAATGCCCTGCCGGTCTCCACCTCAACTGTGGCCAACATCTCCATCCCTGCTTCAGCGACAGCAGTCACCACAGCGGCAGCAACAGTCGTGACGCACACAGTGCCTTTAGCAGGCAACGCCAGCCTGGCTCCCACACCCACCATAACCATCGCTCCTACGCAAGGCCTTCTGCAGCCCAGCCTTGTCATGTCTGACCAGAACCTGCAATGGATTCTCAGCAGTGCTGCCAATGCACAGCAGAACCCTGAACAGCAGGTGAGGGTATCCAAAATGCTATTTCAACTTCTTACCTCAATTTGCAGCGTATAGTGGCAAGAAAAAGTTTGTGAAGCTTTTGGAATTTCATGTTTTTGTCATAAAATATCAAGTGTATTGACAAAAATCATGTGCCTAAAATAATGACACAAGGAAATCCTGACCTTCATTGAGAACTATATGTGAACCCTCAAGTTAGTGAGCTCAGAAAAGCTAATCAGAGTCAGGCGTTAGCATACCTGGCTTGGAGTTATGGACTAGAGCTACTCTCTCATACTTTGAAAGTATGCTGATTTCTAATAAGAACGTTGCTGTCCGTCTGAAGTATTTGCAAGAGCACATTGACACTCCACAGTGGTTTTAGCTAAATGTTTTGTGGACTGATGGAGATTTAACTATTTGAAGAAAAAACAGCACTACATCTGGTGTATAAGACATATCTGCATATCATCATGAAAACATCACCCCAACCATAAGGTATGTTGGAGGAAACATGATTTGGGCACGCTTCACTGCATTCACTGCATTCACTGCATTGAGGGGAAGATGAATTCCCAAGTGCATCAAAACATTTTCTAGGACAATGTGAGAATGTCTGTACGTCAGCTGAAGCTCTATAGAAAAATAATACAAAAAACAAAAATGACCCCAAAAAAAAACGTACACAACAGAATGGCTTCAAAAAAAACATTTTTTACATATATGAGCATGGGTAGAGCACAGACTGCGAGATGGCTCAAATCAGTTGTATAGCAATAATGCATGTTCACATGTTCTTTTTTTTTTCTTAGGGCCCGAAAGTGGAGAAGGTCTTCTTTACAACAGCCATACCTGTAGGTGGACATTCAGGTATGACCAAATTTGTATGTAATATTGATATTTCACTTGCGTGTAATTGTTATATGCCAAACACATGTTTCGTTTCAATCCATGAACATGAATGCACAGAGAAATTGACAAGCATGCTGCTTTTTTTATTCTTAGGGAACCCTGTGCAGCAGATAGGCCTTAGCCTCCCAGTCATCATAATTAAGCAGGAGGAGGCTTGCCAGTGTCAGTGTGCCTGCAGAGACTCAGCTAAAGAAAGGAGTCAGAGCAATGCTTCTACACAGCAGGAGCCTACAGACACATTCACACCTGCTCCTCCTCCTCCTCCTCCTCCACCTCCACCACCACCACCACCACCACCACCACCTGCAGAGACAACTCCACAGTGCTGTTCCTCCGAGGTGAACCCTACTCAGACACAGATCCAGCCTGGGAATCCCTCTGCATCAACTCAGACATTCCACAGTGAGGCCATAGCTTCCAGCACTCCTACAGACAGTCTGGCCAATGTGGATGTGGTAGACCTCCTTAGTCCTGAGACAACAGCTAACATTGAGGCTCTGCTCATGGTTGCTGATGAGTTCTCCATGAGTGAGGGCAGCAGCAACACCACCACCTAATGAAAGCTAAGAATCACCATCCCTCTTGCTCATTCGGGTTTTAATGGGTCTTGATCATTTTTATACCGTATGCAGTGTTGATCTGATGCATAAGGGTGTGCTCTATAAACCAGGGGACTGGACTTCTCAGAGTAAGAATCTATCTAGGATGAGTTTTGCCCTTTTTATATTCTTTTGAGTATGCTCATACAGGGGGAGCTAATCCTAGATGCTTAATACATTTGAGCCTTGAGCTAGCATTTTAGTCACAGTGCACTCCGATTAGTTTCAACGTGTGCTTTGCTCATATTCCTACAATGAAACTTTCCCACTGAAAACAAGAGATTTGTAAGTAGTTTGTGGCTTGAAGTCACTTCACCTTTCGCACTGAATCACAGCAGTCCTTCCAGGCAACATTAAGATGTGCTCGTGGTCTGTTCGGACCAGTGTTACAATCCTATGACCCTGGTTGTCAAATGATTGGTAGCTCATTAAGGGAAGTGAGATGAGATGAAACAAAGCAAGAACAAGCAATATTTTAAATCTTGGGCTCAAAGGAATAAAACCTTTGTCAATGTGAATCAGGCTTCCTAGTGTAGGTTGGAGTAGAATATGTTTTAAAAGGTACAGGACAGTCACAGTTGACAAGGACTTAAAGCACTGAGAGCTATTGAACTGAGCAAAAATCCTACAGCATAATAGGATTTGTCAACCAGCCACACTGATAAGTTGTAAATGTGATTGAAACTCAATTGGCAGCACTTTGAATGGAAAACTGAAGCCCTTTTTAGTTAATGCAGTCATCAAGCCCAGCACATGCTGTAAGATATGGATAGTATATTACATGTAATTTATTAGAAAGACTACAGTAGCCCAAGAAATGTGACTAATGTAATCTTGAAGCAGTTTGTGTCAACAGAAAGGAGAGACAAATTGCTTGCCTTTAAAATGTAACTGATGGGTGTATTTGGTTGGCTGCCTGTAACTAGTATTTAATTTTTATATATTAATTTATTGAAATACTTAATCTCTCTTATTAGATCAATGCAGTACATATTTTCCACGACTGACCTTTCTATTTCTATTTCACAATAACTTGGTGGACCAAGTTATTTTTTTGTCTGTGTTTGTTTTTGGTAGACTCAACCCATCTAACATTATATTTTTGTTGTTCTTGCCTTTGGGTTGCAGGTCAGGCATATAATGGAGGCGGGATTACTCATCCCTGCCCCTGCTTTACTGTTACTGAGGTGATTTTAGCCTTTCCTGGACCTGTTTTTTTTTTTCTTCTTCTTTTAAAGGCCCATGTAAGTCTCACTGTTGTGGCTTGCTCAGGGATATAGGATATCAAAGCAGAGGTATACATGTTTGTGCTGTCCCTGAAATTACATAAAAATGAACATCAGGACTGTAGGAGCGCAATCTCTTACGTATAACCTGCTTGTGCATCACAAAGCCAAGGTTTAGATAACAGAGAATGACTAGTTATTCCTTGCACCCCTAAGTCCCCCTGTTTATACGCAACTGCTGTAAGAAGAGGCTTTGAGGAACTGATTATATGTAAATATAATGTAGTACATTTAAAATTATAAATGTTTATGCCCTTAGATTGTATTTGTATTTTTGTATAGAACTACCGGGGGCAATCACACTTTGGGAAGTGGAAGACTGCACTGCACTGCCCTATTTCTTTGCAACTCACTTGTTTTCAAATTGCCATGCAGTTTTTTTTTTTTATCACTGTCTTTTTTTTTATTATTATTACAAGGAAGAGCTTACCATAGTCCCTCATTATCATGTGTAGGACAAAACAGCTTTACAGTTATGATGCAGATTAACTGTCAAGCTCTTTTTACCTAAGAAATGCTTTACCACATAACATACTTCTCACTGTAACATGGCATTCAGGGAGAGCCAAGTTACTAGAAATCACTCGACCTTTTCTTTAGCCAGTGCCAAGAAAATTGTTGTTTAAAAAGGTCACATTGGCTAATGTTAGTTCTGATATCTGCACATTCTCACATATGCCGTTATAGCTTAGTGACAGTACACAGACTCATGCTGTGTTCAACACATCAGACCCATTCTAGGTATACAATGTGGGTTTTGTTTGGGTTTTTAAAAAAAAAAAAAAAATCATGGCTATTGGCACAAGCTAAATATTCTGCGTGTTTGTGCCAGTTGTCTTTTTAATGAAGATGGGGCATTTAAAAATGGTATCGGAGAGGTTCATATGGTTTTTACATGGGGGGGTGGGGGGGTTTTAGAAATGGTAGCAGTAACTGTCCCACATTTTTTGTTTCAGTAACACCATGTTTTGTTAAAGTTGTTTGGTTCATGCAGAATAATTTGTTTCCCTTGGTGCTTTGTAAAAGAACGATTTGCTCAAGGCAGAACGAGCACTATGTTTGGCCATAATGTCGGTTATAGAGTGAATGATCTATGCAAAATACATTTTTTCCATATTTTATTAGAATCAACCACGCTTCAGCTCTCTTCATAATACGGAGTGAAATAAACCTTTGCTTCAGTATTTTGTCATCATTATGCAAGTTGCCACTAGTTTAAAGTAACGGAGAGTAAAATATTCAACTACAAAAGGCTTGCTACACTCTGAAGTCTCCAGTTTCAAGGAGTCTTCAGGTAGACAGCAACTCTCTGAGCTTTTATTTTAATGCTTCAGTTTTGTTGGTTAATAGGACTGAATAATGTTTTGCATTTTATTGTGCATATGGGCATTGTAATCTTTTAACAGTTGTTGTCACTTTTCCAGAAAATGTGTGTGCAGCCCCAAACATTACTAATGCATGCCACCCGATCTCAGAGTTTTAAAAAGTTCATATAATTCTGTTATAAGAATTTTGTCACTTTCAAATTGTAGTTTAGGTTAACTTTTATAAGATTTGGGTTAGGCTTAACTTTTGGTTTGAGATTAGTTTGTACATACAGTATCACTTTTCCACAGTAGAGTGCAATGAAATGACAGTTCACAGAATTTGCTTGTCATTTACCAGAAATTGTGATTTAACTGTTTTGTCCGATCATACATTGTCTCATGAGTATAAATTGGTCCTTCTGGGCTGCCTTTACAATAAACTGCTGAGTTCATCATTCAGTTTTCAGCTCAACAAACTGATTCATCCACTGGTTCTTTCTTTAAATCCAGCTCTTACACACACACTCTTATTCAGTAGTTCTGGCTAAAGCAGAACGCAGTAGCATGCTATGGGCTGTGCAAATCAGAGCAAAAGTGCAAAGGGTTATCAAACGCTCCCAACAGACTGCTTTTGATACCCAAAAGTGTGGGAGGGGGGGGATATAAAGGATCTGTATTTTTAAGGAATGTATAATGTGAAAATTCTCATATGCTTGTTTTGTATAAAGTATTATGTATTATGGAAAAGTAATAACTTTTTGAATTGAATTAAGCAATATATAATATCTGAAATCTCAACAGCCTTGTCTCCATTTGTCAATCATTTTAAGTGTCGGTTTTATTGCTTATTCATGTAGCACTGTGATGCTTTTAAGAAGCATATATGCAAAATTAAGGAATTTTTTCATTCTGTTCTTGAAATGCTGCATCAAAGATTGTTTTCCTGCAAGTAAAACAAACAAGTCATTATAGCCAGCTTGATGTGGCAAACATGGCAGATCATAAAAAAAAAGCAGCACCGTTTACTTGGACAATTCTGTTAATTGCTTGGAGGTCACTAAAGATCATGTCACATAAGGCGATCTGCTCTTCCATCACAGCTATGGTTGAATGCAAGGCTTGAAGATCGTCCTGGCTCTGAAAAAAAATGCAGAGCTGATCTAATATAAAGGTTCTTTCAAGGGAAAAAAGACTATCCGTGCAAAATCAGCTCACCTTCTGTTCAGGGGGGTCTGTTGGCTCTTTGGCACTATCCATAGCTTTTGGGTTCTCTGAAATAATTAATGAACGGTGCATGCAAATTAGTGTTCAGGAGAAGGAGACAACGAAAGAAGGAGAAGGAAAAATGTCAAATGTAGTTTCTGACCTGTTTGTGGCTCCATCAGAAGTGTGAGTGTGTCCTGGTACCGCTGGGCTTTATTAACTAAGTTGATCACCTACACATGGTGCTTGTTTCACTGATTTGCCACAGAGCTGTGCGGAGCAGACCAAACACTTGAGTACTTCTACATCTGTGGAATGCTACTCAAATAAAAGTACAAAAGTACAAGTTCAAAATAAATGAATAAATAACCTGTGAGAGTTAAATTATCATGGAACTTTTAAGTACATGCAGAACCAGCAATGGCCCTGAAGTTTTAGTGTTAGACTAAAGGTACCTCAGTTAAAAGTAGTTATCCAAGCTCATTTTTGGGGATCTTTTTGGTCTAAAACTAAATGATTAATCTCAACCTAATCTCAAAGCAGATGCTAACACCAACATAAAATCAACTATGTAATGATATTATTAAAAGTTAATAACAAAAATTAAAGGCAAAAGGGCTTTCTTAATGCATCAGCATACATTTTGGACAGGGCCATGCATGATTCCGTTGTTTGGGGAAGAACGTTTTCTACTCAGGCATGACTGTGTCCCAGTGCACAAACCAGTGTCTCGATGTGGAAGAACTTGACTGGCCTTCCTTGAGCACTGACCTCAACCCCATCCAGCACCTTTAGGATGAACTGGAACGGAAATTGCAAGCCAGGCCTTTTCGCCCAAGATCAATGTCTGACCTTATAAATGCTCTACAGAACGAATGGGCACAAACTCACTCAGAAACATTCCAAAATCTTGTGGGAAGCCTTTCAAGAAGGATTGATTCTGTTATAACTGCAAACGGGGACCAGCTCCATATTAAAGTTTGTGTATTCGAAAGCAATGTCAGTAAAGTCCCTGGTGGTGTTATGGTAAGGCGTCCCAATACTTCTGTCCATTTATTTTGTGCTATTCCTCAATGTCCTACACTCTGGGTCGAAGAGACTTTTATTTTGAATATGCACCATGTTGCTAGGTGAGGCTTCACAGTGGAGGTGTGGATGAGGAAACACGTTGTAACTCGGGGAGAGAAGTCTTATGATATTCTGTGTATTTGGTCGAGTGTTCAGTTCCTCGTCCCGTGTGTTTTTAAGCAGCCCAGTGGGAATAAGAGCTACGAGTAAAGATATGAAGACCACAGTCCTGAGAATATCCTTAAACGGGCCTCTGTCGCAGTCGGCAGAAACACAAGGTGGGTTCAGCTACATCCGTTACATCAGCCCGGCGCTGGAAGAAAGGTGCCACTCGAGTACAATATTGTGCCCAAATACTTTTGTCCACACAGTGTACTTTACCTTCTGCCCTCCACACCCAACTCACCAACAGAGACTTTAATGACAACTCATTCAAATACGTAGACTTTAATATGGAGCAGCAAATTAACCACCCATATTAAAGTCTATGTCTATCCACTCTTCTTGGAAAGCTTTCCACGAGCTCTTGGAGTGTTTCTGTGGGAATTTGTCCTCCATTCGTTCTGTAGGTCTCTGTGCGGGCCAGTCAAGTTCTTCCACACCAAACACATTTCTTTATGGACCTGGGACACAGTCCTGTTGGAATAGAAAATGTTCTTCCCCAAACTGTGTCCACAAAGCATGACTTTCTACAATGTCTTGATATGCTGATGCCCGTCACTGGAAGTAAGGGGCCACATTAATTCAATAATTAAGAGATGTGTCCCAATACTTTTGACCATATAGTGTACTTTTCCCTGTGCTCTCCACATGTGACAGAATGACTAGCAATTGCTACTCTCAGACAATTATCAACCCCCCTTATCATGCACAAGAAGATTTGAAGGTAACAAGATGTTAATGGACTCAAAACAAAATTGGCTGTGTCCAGAGCCATTATGATTTATAGTGCTGTTCACCGTCTCTTGTGATACAGAAGGACCAGGCAGTAATGTGTTATGTGGAGACCAGTGAAATGTTTTGTGACTTGTTGCTTTATTATCTGCTGTATTATGTAAATTTACAGTGTTCATGCTTGTTATAAAAACTGCTTCCCTGGTAGATGTGTAGTGCATGTCCTGAGAGTTTATTTTCTTTCCCTGATATATAGATAAAGTACAAATTCTCAACTCAACAGCAACGGCTTTGAAAAATGGGCAGGTTGTGGCTGTTCCTACTGACACCATATACGGCCTGGCCTGCTTGGCCCAGAATTCAGAAGCCGTCAAGAGGGTGTATGATCTCAAAGGGAGAAATGGCAACAAGCCGTTGGCCATTTGTTTGGGAGAAATAAAAGATATTTACAAGTAAGTCACTATATACACCACCTATCAAAGGTTTTTGCTCACTACTTTTTTTTTGTTTTTTTTGTTTGTTTTTTCTTACAATTTTATAAATGTATTTCTTAAACTACAGGTTTTTATGCTTCTTAAACCTTGGAAGTTGTAGTTATAAAGGAACTATGTTTTCTATATAATCTGAAAAGAATCTGTAAGAGTGCACGTCTGTCATCCTGTTAACTGGTTGTGTGGTGATGGCGTAGTCAAATTCGGTACTCGTTAACTGTTTCTTCCTATTAGCTGTCACATAATTACTTGTTCAGTATCTAAGACTTGCCTGGTGATCCACATTATAATTATGATTATATTAGGTCAGCAGTGACCTATAAACTTATTAAGGTACTTAAGGTACTCAGATGATGATAATACTGTTCATTCATTTTTATTTTTAGCAAATAGTACGTGTGAAACATGCAAAAGTCGAAAATCCCATTGTGTCCAGGAACTTTTAACTGCTAATGTACAGGTCTGCCATTTCATTTCATTAAATTGTGGTGATGACGCTGCTGGTACATCATAAATGTACTTTTGTGCATAGATATTGCAAAGTGGTTGTGAAAGAGAAGCTTCTTGAAGATCTTCTTCCTGGTCCAGTGACACTGGTCTTTGAAAGGTCTGAAACACTGAATGCAGACCTCAATCCATTTACTAAGGTGAGTTTCTTTATTATGCTAGTTTTACCTTCCTTTCCTTAAAGTGTCACTAATGAACTGCATGCTACACCGCAATGTACTACATGCTACACATTACTCATATGATAGACATAAAGTAAAGCCCTGTGTAAGATATCGCTCAGTATACTTCTTGCACATCTGCACACCAGGCGTCTTTGATGTCTTTGCATTGTTCCTTTTTTCCCCTCATTGTCTTTGTTGTACTTTTGTTCATGTCATATGTTGTTTGTGCTCCTGGGGCTGTAAGAAACGCTCTTTTGTTCAGTAACATACTGTGTACATGGATGGACGGCAATAAAAGCCAACTTGACTTGATGTGTGTCCATCTGTTTGGCTGATCTAGCTTGTAGGGGTCCGCATTCCAGACCACCCCTTCATGAGACGCTTGAGTCAGATATGTGATGAACCGCTTGCTTTAACAAGCGCTAATGTCAGTACACAATCCAGCACTGTTGCTGTTCATGTGAGTACATACGTTTCAGATGTTTGTAGTCTTGCCCCCTGTCAAGAGAATTACTGATGGATATACTTTAGGTAACATTTCTCTTGTTCTGTGCTAAAAAACTAGGAGTTTAAAGATCTGTGGTCAAAACTGGCTGTCGTAGTGGATGGTGGCCCGATTGGGGACCAGAGTCGACTGGGCTCAACAGTTGTAGATCTTTCTGTTCCTGGCAGATACCGTATCATAAGGCCAGGCTGGTGAGTATCCTCCCCTAAGTAAAGCAGGGAACACCAGGTTAAATCTAAATCTAAATTTAAAAATGCGTATGATTAAGTGGACTGCCATTCAAATGTTTGCAATCACTCTATTATTAATGTATAATAACAACTGTGCAAAATTATTCTATCGCAATGCTGCTACTATCTTTATAGGTTTCAGCCAAAAAAGAGAGGCATTTTAGATGCGTTTCTAATGGTGATGTGTTTGAGTTCATAAAGACAGTCATGTGACATTGACTGTGGTGATGTATTCCACAAAGCCTTGTGTTTGTTCGAAAAGTGGTCAAATCAGATTATAATGCTTATATATTATATATATTATCTCATTTAATATTCTATTGCTGTTGAAATATTGAATGAAACTTCTTAAAGTACTTTCTGATGTCTTTCAATAGTCTGTCACTATTAAATGAAATAACAGCGATCCCAGTTGTAAGCAACAGTGTGAACACATTTTATTATTTTTGAGAGAAAAAAATCCAGATAATAATGCATAATGCATTCTCTGACTCAACCACAGGCTCTTTTAAGCAGCTGAAGATCTGAAAATAAAGCTGATGTCTGCAGAATAGGGGAAGTATATAAAATGATGACGAAGGGTTTCCCGTTTGCAGTTCCCATTGTCCAAAATGTCTTTAAGAAATGCCAATTTAGGGGAACCAAGAAATCTCTCAGAGAGAACTGCTTGTACACTTCAAGAATCACTTGAACATCACTGAAACCAGACAACCTAAGAATATCACAGGACTAGATGTGTTCATTGGTGAAAATAGAAAGACCTGTGGCTGGTTAAAGGAGAGTTACTAAAGACTGACTTTTTATTCAAATTAATAAAACCCAAAAGAACTGAGCGTGTACATTTGCAGAACATTTTTTGTTTTGTTTAGTGAACAAAATTCTTAGTTTGGCCGTCCAAGCTGCATTACGATGGGTGATTCCAAACTTTTGAACAGTAGTCCTCTTGACCTTTTACTGTAATTAACCACTAATAAACTAATACATGAAAAATGTAGTATTCAGGTTTTTTGTTTAGAAACTGTCTCCATTTCTCACAGCGCTCATTCAGCTACAGTTGCTGTACTCAAGAACAAATATAATCTACTGGAGGATCCTATTGGTTAAGGAGTTCACAGCTCACTACAACCCTCAAGGTCAAGCCTACAGCCACAGCCTGTTGGACACGGACCAGAGGGATTCTGAATAATTGGACTAAAACTCCTATGGACTCTAACCGAATCAGTCACGAAATGGAATTGTGCAACTATGCAAATATTTATATCGTGCGTTTCATATTTTCATCTGCCTTTGAGGTGATGGCCTTTCATCTGTCTTCATGCTTTCAGTAAATAGTGAACTCTGGAATTATGAGACTCTGACTTCAGGGAGGCTTTTTCATATCCTCAGTGTTTTGGGGTTTTTGTTTTTTATTTATTGCCTTTTTTGTTTTTAGCAAATTATACTCTTATGAAAGAGCTTGGAGAATGGACTTAATGTTAATAGCGCAATTTCAGTTGTACTATGTTACATTGAGGACCAGAGAGGTTTTCTTTCATATGAATACGCACAACACAAATGTAAGATGGAGCTCTAATATTTAAAGTTGTTCCGGTTATCATCAGTGGCACTGATACCTGAATGAATGAATGAATGAATGAATGTAAATAAATTGAAATTTAAAAGTGGATTTTTATTCCAGTTTACATTGTTTTCTTTTTTTGTTTCTGATCTTGTGTGGGGAGGCTTATGGTGGGCTCTGGTTAGATGTCCTACATTTCTTTATGTCTGGCAGTTAGTAATTGCATACCTCAGAAGGCTGAATTGAATCTCAGCACAGAGAGAGTGGATTTTGTTATGTGGATAAACTAGTTCTCTTGTGTAGTGTTTTGGTTACTAATGGCAGAGTACCAGCTCTATTATGCCTTTATTGCATGTTGAAACAAAATCTGAAATGTCAGTGTTGTCTTCAAAATTGTTGACATTCCAGGCATTTAAGATTTTTTGTTGTTTTTTTTTTTTAACCCCTATCTTGTATTATTTTTTTTTTTTCTTCATACACTATACTCTTCTTATTCCTAGTTCAATTGTTTGGCTTAAGATTTAGATTTTTGAATATTAAGGGCAAACTAATAAGGGAAAGTCATGTTATGTCTTTTATGTCATTGGTAATTGTGTAGTGTTACTTTAAGAAAGCACCCCCTCATGCATTTACTTCAGTTGACATGAATTTGGGAATGGAGTAAAGGCTAGACAAGCTGTGAAGTCATGCCGTTTTCATACATGCCCTGTCGTGAAGTTTTATATTATTCAGCAATTTGGATTCCTTGTGGAATGGAAGTTTGCGTTTGTAGTGAAAAAGTAAAGTGGAGTCTCTGGATTCGGAAGAGAAGGAAAGCTTTGTTATACTTTGTGTGTGACTTAGAGAGACGCTGGAGCAGTTTGCTATATTTAGCCAACTACAGCTTGCAAGTAGAGTGGGCTAACCTTGAATATTATGGAGGATGATACAGATTCAGAGTCAGTGAAGCGTACAGTCAAAGCTATGGTGGATGCATCACAATACACGGCTGTCTGGAGATCAGTAAGGCGGTAATATAGCCGTAAGCAAGGGGTCTGAAGCAAACCTTTACGTGGGGCCCCCACATCTAAACTGCATCTGTGCCAAAGTGATATCACACATTCATGTCAACCCAAATGACAGTCCAGTGTGCTAAGTATAGGATGCTGTGTATCCTGTGGCAGGCACTCCGATGATTCAAAATTGTGTACAGTGCATTATTTGGGGTACAGAGGTCATTATTAATGACCTACATAATGCAGTACATAGTGAATAGAGAACCTTTTTAGATTCCCCTTCAGCCTGGACCACCGATAACAGTGACATGAGTGGATTCCGAACATCGATCATGTGCTAATGAGACAGTTCACAGTACATTTTTGGTTCGTTTTCCATTGCTGTAACGTAACAGCAGACTGTGCCTGGATGGGCTTGCCATCAGTACAGCAGCCATTATGTGACACCAGCTCTGATAGAGACAGCGGGAGTTGTCTCTATCAGATCAACAAATAGTATTAGGTAAGCTGCATGTTAACATTTTTGTATGATTACCAAATGTATATGCTGCATCACAAAAAACTTCAAGCTCTTTTGTTAGACATGTCAAGTGCTCTTGAGAACCCTCTAGTGGCCACAAAAGCCCTAAGCAGGAGCTATAGTTTACATGTGGTAAGGCCAGCCCTGCAAGACCAAGCTGACTTTTGAGTTCAGTCAGATCTTCTGCAGGTTTGTGAGCTCAGTATCTCTAATGAAAAAATTCAGAAGAAATGAACAATGAAATGAGCAATACTTGTTTGAACCAACGGCAAATTTATTCAGTGACTCCCTGAAGCAAGCTGTTACTTTGATAAGAGATGTTCATAGATGAAGATTTTTCACTGGTAACGTTTCTCCATGACACCTTAAAACCCCAAAAGAAATCCTTTATAACACAGACTATATCAGTGTTCCAGCATGTTGTAGAGAGGAGAGTAAAGGGTCAATGATATTAAATTTAAGGGTATTCAAATTTGAAACTAAACTTACAGATGACCTCCAAACTTTTTCAGAGGATGTAGTCTAAATCTTATAGTTAGGCTTAGGGTTGCAAGAGTACTTGGGAGATGACAATATTTTTATACCAAATAATTAAACTTTAAAAAAGAGAAAAAATTCAATAAAACACACCAACTAGTTCAACTAGTTTGATATAATCCTACATTAGAACTTTTAATAGTAAATAGTAATGGAACACCATTGTTCTGAATATTATAATTAAATTAGGTGTCAATTCAACTTAACTCCTAAAAGAACAAGGTGGTATAACCACCATTTTGTTAATATTCTGGAAGGTAGTCCATGTGACAAAAAATATATATAAAAGTGAAGAACTCCTGATGGCCCTGACTGCTGCATCCCAATGTTAGAAGCTCTATTTAATGTACTTAAGCACAACCACACTATCCATCCACAAGCAGCACAAACTGAAACAAAATTATGTCAATCTACATCATCTCGGATTAACTTTAGTCAGCAGAGCTGTTGCAGTATGTTTTTTTTCTGGTAGAACCACCGGCACAAAGATACCTTAGCCGGAAATCACCAAAGTCACCAGAGGTAGCTCAGTGGGTCATGGGTTCGAATCCTACCTTCAGCACCACAATTGGGTCCCTGTGCAAGAGATTATACAACACTGACAGAGAAAGGCATTCAAAGAAGAAATAGACACCCTACAAAGTTAGAGCCTCCATTTGAATTGTTATATTAGGGAATGGAGACTGGAATCATGTTTTTCACACCATTTCTGCCGGGTTACACTAAGTGGACAAAAACCTCTTAATTATTGAATTCAGTTGTATGAAACCAAGTACCTAGACAAAATATTTTGGACGACGCCATCATGCTTCCAACTTTGTGAACACAGTTTGGTTTGATTCCAGCATGTCCGTGTAAAGCAAGGCAAGGTCCAGTGAGTTCAGTGTCAAAGAACCTGACCAGCATGAATGCTCCACAGAAATGAAGTCCCTTGCTGTAATGCCAGGTGTCCATAAATTTTAATGCAAAGAAAATGTAGTGGATTTGGATTTGATTTCTTATGACGTGTGAGAAATAAAAGTTGTTTTTCCAACCTTACATTAAGTGGATGATGGTGAAACTACATAACTGGTATGTTGCATTCTCTGCAGTAACATAGTTACATAACCCGTGACAGGGTAACCTGACCTGTTAAGCTTCAGATTTTCCACCACTTGGTACCAACTCTATAACTCCACTGGCCATTTTCAGTTTTCCCTTAGTACCTTAGTAATTAGTACCTGGTACTCAATGCTATTCTTCATTAGTTGATGTGAAAACATTGCACTATTGTTGAACACTTTAGTTCTCATCACCCTTATGCAATGTGATTGCATTTACACTGCTAGCAGTTTAATTCATTTTTTTACACAGAAATGTAAGTCTAAATAATAATGTCTGTTTGTTTGTTTATTAATTCATTGATGGGGACAGTTCGGACTTTGGAATTTTCTAAAAGCTTTTATTATAATAAAGGGGTATCTGTATATGCACTGCTACATTCAGCACATCTGGGGAAAGGCTTACTTTTTCGAGAAGATTCTAGACTGCCAGTCACTATTAACATCCTTGTTTCTTCAAAATGTTTTTCCCCCTACTGTTCTGAAGTGAAGCACACATCCTGTAGTTCAGTGATAACTCTGAGTCAAGAAGCCTCAAGCCAATGCACACCTCACATGAGCCACTGTTCTTTTTCTTGACTGAACTGCTCAATCCACCTCCTCGTCAGCTCTAAATAGAGATCAGGTTCATGCGGCTGGTAGTCCATGTACAAACGTGTGAGGGTCTTTTTAGGCACCGCTCTCTCGATCTGCGTGCCCTCGTGCCACTCGTTGAAGGAGGTTATGGTAACAATCTCAGGTCTTATGTTCAATGCTGCTTGCAAGGCAGTTTCATAATATCGACCATTCACCCTGTTGCGAGTGTTGTGGTTGTTCCAAGGGCGGATGCTGGTGTCGATGTATCCTGGCCCTACACCGGGCACAAACAGCAGATTGTTGCCATCGCAGAAGGCCTTGATTCCCTTCCAGTTTTGATGAGAGGAGCCATAAGAGAAGCCATTGGAAGCAAAGTAAGTGTACATCCCATCAAACCCCCCCGCAAGGATGTCGTGTTTGTGCCGCTCTTCGACAATGAGGGCAACAAAGACCCCATCGTAGGGGGTCCCACGCACACTCTTTGATCCTGAGGAGGTCAGCAGCTCTGCCCAGGCCTCTGGAGGTGTCAGGTAGGAGTCGTAAATGTAGAAAAGTGGCAGTGCTTTCCCATTGCTGGTGGTGAAGCGGTAAAAAGCCCCATGCTCTCCGTACCTGAATGCACACGAAAGAAAGCCTTTAATTTTTTACAGCCTTCAACTCCACACAACACATGACAAAGTAGAAGGCCATTAATCCGCAGCTGAATATTTATGAGGGCTGCTCTTGAGCCATGGCTCGGAAAGAAGCATTAATGGAGTATTCCCGTGTCTCTGTAAATGTTTTTGAGCATCTAATCTGACACAGGTTTCTCTTACCCTAATGTCTGGAACATATCAAAGTAGGGACACATTACCTGGACTATACTTTCACTAAGCTAAACAGTTCATACAAATTTCAGCAAGCTAGATGTCTATAAAAGATTCTCCATGTCAGCATACCTCTCAGTGTATCAATTTTAAGCCAGGCGTTAGGTAGGCTATGAGACAGGCCAAATGGGGACTCAAGGTACAACTTCACACCAACCTGTCAATGATGTATTTGATGTTGTCATGTACACTGTGTTCAGTCCTTCCTTTGTACGGCTGGATATGAAACGTCACCTGGAACAACACAATGCAAACCATGGCAACCAAGTTTTACTCTTTACTCTTCTTTTTTTTTTTATTTGGACATGCATTACAGTAGGCTCTGATGTAACTTCCCTTCACTCCACAGTCAAGTCAAGTACACATTTAAAAATACTGCATTCTTGTGTCTGTCCTTGGTGAAGTCAGTAACCTTATGTTGAATTGAGTGAAAAAGACATTTAACAAAGTCAGTGTAGAACAGCTTCCTGTGTGAAATAAATAACGTCATAAAGAATCACTGATGGATTCTTCCTGTATTCTGATGTCTTGGAAGAGAAGAGCAGGGCAGATTGTGTCCTAGCCGACCTTCATCTCTTTTCAGCTTTCTCTGCCCTTGGCAGAAATGTCTTCATATAACTAGCTATAGAAGATACTTTTATGGTTCCTGTTAACAATGGTTGGCTTTTTAACCTTGAGTTTGAGTCCACAGTAAAGTTTATGAAAAAAGGAATTTCACCAAAGAATGGACTGAGAAAAATTCCAGAATTGCTTTTCAATGCATCTGCATCTACATTTTTTGAAGGCCTTGACTAGAAGGGGGGGTGAGGGGCAGATGGGGCAAAATGGCTTTGTGGAGCGCAGAGTGTAGCCATTAGGGAGATGGATGTCAACACCTCACAGCACGCTAACACAATCAGTGTAACATCAGTGCAGTGAAGGCACGTTCCCTCTGACAGCCTCCTAATTCAATTACTCTCAGAAGCCCATCTTGGATGTTTTTGGCCTTTGCCTACTAAAATGATTCCATCTACTCTGCCTTACTAAGATTAATAATACATTTAGGATATTTTAGATATGAAATAGTAAACATATATAAAGAGGAATAAGCAACGTTTATTAATGTGCTTCTTGTTTCTGTATTGTATCTGTACATGTCAGTCATTGGGGTGTTCTGTTTAAATTTGTTTGAGGGTAATGCAGCTATAGATGTTATGTGGCTGAGCTGAAGCAGGAATATTGAGCCCTCATTTATAGTTACTGGTGCAGCACAGCACACCTCATGAGACACATCCTCACATCTTGCTGACACTGAGTTAGAAAGGCACTAATGGATGGAAGTGGCACCAGCTACTTTATGAAGGCACACGCGTTTTTCAGGCTGACACTTTGAATACATGAGTGTGGGGCTGGGGTGGGGCATTTGCTAATATTCAGGTATGTAATGGTAAATAAATACATGGATTATATTGTATCAATAGTATACAATATAGTGTTGAAGCAAAAGTGTTGTAGTACACCTCCTAGGCATGAAAACAATTGTTTGAGCAGCTCTTGTTACCACATTCAGGAACTTTCCTCAGCTAATTAGGTGCAGGTCTGTTTACTGTGGTAAATACAGAGAGCAGAGTGCAGTCTTTGCCAAGGTTAGTGATGCAGCTGCCTTTGTTCAGTGTCTAAGAGGAAAAGCTGGCATTGTTTCCACTCAGATGAGTGAGGTCGCTTGAATGATCCAGCTCAGGTTTCAGTAAAAGAAGCTTATATTGAATACCAGCCAGATCATGACAAGGCTTTTTCAATACACAAGATACAAATATAATACTGGCACAAAAGTCAGACTCTATGTATATATATAAATAAAGTTGCCTAATTCATTTTTGATATATATGTCAAAGCTGTGAGGTTGACTTCTGATAACTCATGTTTGCCACAGTAAATAACCAAATTGTGAGTTGAGCATTACAGAGTCACTCGCCCACCCCAAAACCCCTCTGTGACATGCCCTAGTTACAGGCTGGAGTGCTTCGAACCCCTCTGGGTCTGAAATGTTCAGGGAGGCAAAGTAAGTCATGGGTGCCACAACACACACACACGCACAGGGCCAGACTATAAACCATTCCACTGACTTCCAGTTGTGCTTTAGAGCTGTTTTATATCTAATCTTTCTATTAGGAGGAGTGTCACTGCACTGGTACAGTTAAGCAGTTTAAGAGAGACATCAATTATCACTGACCATTCTCACTTTCTTTCATTTAGTTGCAGTTATTGCTATACCTATACCTTGGTCTCACAAGATACTGAGAGCCAGGGTCCACATACTTTTGCCACCCAGAGATGGGTAACATTTGATCATTTTCCTCAATGAATACATTACCAAGTTTACGTTTTGTCTTGTTTGTTGAATTAAGTTATGTTTGTCTACTTTTATCAACATGGGGAAATCTGTTTTTGTGCATAAATTCAAAAACTTTTAAGTACCACTGAAACACCTTCCTGAAGCAGGAGACAAGGCAATCTCATGCTAATTCCCTTTGATTTTCCTGAAATGTATATATCTCTAATGACACTTAATGGGCATTCCTAAAAAATAAAGATGCCAAAGTGTTCTTTACAGTATAGAAGAACCACCTAAAGAACATTTTAATGAATGATCCTTTTTCTGTTTTTTAAGCCAATGTGTATCTGCCACATCTGTAGTATACGGTCATTTAACAATAATTTCAACCACATTAAATTTACATGCATAGAAATTCCTTTGCCTCAAAACACACGAATAGAGACCAATATTTTAAAAAATATTTTATAGTTTAGGTTAAAAAACCTTTAAAGAGCCATCTTTCTTTAAGAAACCAAAGGTAGTTCTTTCATCGCACTGCGTCAAAGAACCCTTTAGGCACTTTTCATGTGTGTGTGTGTGTGTGTGTGTGTGTGTGTGTGTGTGTGTGTGTGTGTGTGTGTGTGTGTGTGTAGCTTACTTCTAGAGTCAAGCTTGACTAAAAAGTTTAATCAGGTCTCTCTTTCACCAATGAACCACAGCCATGGTTCATAAAAAAACACTTAAAGTATGAATAAAATAACTCATCTATAAAATGGAAAGGCTTCACAATGAAAAGCCTTTTACAGCATGCTCGCAGGTATAATGCCATAACACATCTTAACAAGCTGACTGGGCGTGCTGAAAAGACGTGTGCACCGAGCAAACACAGAGCGTGCATTATTGATGGGACTCAGCTGGGGAGAGTTGCCCTTACACGCCTTTCTCTCGTCACTCGGTGCTTCGCCCTCATTCACACACACACACACACATGCCCTGCGTCAGCCAACTGTTCAGTGTGAATACACACTTACATAGTTGTAGCACTGCTGTACAGCTGTTTAAACACACTAACAACAGCCCTGGGGTTTTACTTCTGTTCTCATAAGCTTAACTACATTATCCAAAGAGCTGCTGGCCAACACACACATACAAATATACAAGTCTTTTTCAGCTGCTGTAACAGACCCAGATACAGAAAGGAAACATCAGCTGCCTGAGTGTATCATTTTGTACACTCTACATTTAAAGATTTCACTGAAGATTAGAATTTGGAAAGAAACTCAAATGTACCTGGGCTGTATTACATCTGCTTTTCTTAGGGCCTCTTGCATTTTAATGAGGAGTTCTGATGTTACATGGCTTGAATTACGAAGGGGTGTAATCCAAGCCTAGGAGTTCGGAGCGTGAATAATTGATGAAGGCTTTTGTGTAGAAGTTGAAGAGAATGGAAAAGGCCAGTTCAATTAATTACTCTCCAATGAAGTTCAACCTAACCGGTTTTCAGTGGAGAGTTCCTGCTGCATTTCTTCCTTTAGCTGTATTGAAAGAGTGGGCTATTAGAGACCACACCAGAAGTTCATACCCCCGGGTTATATATGCATACAAATATAACTGCACAATGCATTCTTCTTGTTGTCAGGCTTCAGACTAATGTTCTTGTTCTTGAAGAATGCTTCTTAAGTACCTGGTGATGCAGGATTATGGATGAGCAATATGATGATATTTATGAATATTGTGATAAATTATGATAAAGTGTATCTAGGTATGGTTTTTTAAGCATATTGTGATACTGCCAGTACTTCTACAACACTGACCAACTTCTTGTTTTCTTGCAAAGAAAGCATGATTAGCCCTGTTCAACTTGATTTAATTATGTGTAATGTGAGAAATACAAAGTTTTTATAGTATTGTAAATGTGGAACCACTGATTCTTTTTGGCCCGACCCATCAGATGTCAGAAAAAAATTAATATTGTGACATGCCATGCATCGTGAAAATTTCTTGAAGTACGGTGAAACTACATTTTAAGCCTATCGCCTGCCTCTATGCAAGATGACCCACACTAACCTTTAAATCATGCCGGACAGCTGCATCCAGTATTGATGGGACCAGGTCTTCAGTGGGTTCCCCATGGTCATCAGCCAAGCCCGGAGGATACCAGGACAGCACCAGTACACCTTCACTCAAACAGGAAAGAGCACTTACAGCACTGGACATCAGGCTTGCATGCACTTGACACTAGACATTTCACTAGAGCTTTCATTTTAACTCATTTAGGAAAATCCTGTTATGGCTTCTGTCAGGTCTGTCGTCTATGTGAGACAGTTTGTGAGAGTACACAAAACAAAAGCATCAAAAAAAGATTCTTTGGAACAATGCGAGATGGCTTTTGATTACCAGCAAAACCTTGCAATGGGTTCTCTAAAACTATTAAAAGCACTCAACTGAAAGGTTTGTTAAAAAACTTTTGGTGCCTTTATACAAATCACATTAACTGCAGACCCCATTAATTAAAGACACTTAACCACACTTCTTGACTAGCATGCCGTTGACTAGTGCATGTTCTCACTGTCAGTGTGTGTCATTTAAGACACACCTTCATTTGTGCTTTTAAATATTTTGATACAATTTTAGTGATTTGCAGTTCAATACATTATATATAACTGTGCTGTAGGATTTAACTGTGATTCATGCTTTAAGTATATTAGGCTGCATTTGAGAGCCGCTGTTTCAACTGATTGTATTATTATATTGCTAGACCTATGGAGCTGTCCACATTCTTGGTGCTGAATTTTCATTAGCAAACCCTTCTAGTTGCTTCAACCCCTTTAAAGTCTAGAGTTCAGTTTCTTTGCCAGGGCTCATGCCTAGTCCTGAAATGCTGATCATTATGAATAGATATCCTACAGAAAATAGAGTTCATTCTAGGCTTAATCCCCATGTGGGAAACCAACAATTAATTATTTAGTTATTAGGGGTCCAAGCACAGAGTGTCATTTTTGGGATTATTAATCTTAACACTTCAGTAGCTACTAAAAGAATTGCATAATAATTATGCTACTTTTTATTATTATATAAATGGGTAATGTTTATGAAATTCAACATCACACATATCCAAATATGGTAGTATCAGATTATATTCAAACGAGCATTAATAAACACGCATTAAAAATATTTTGTTCATTTTAATGTCAAGCTGTTCTTTTAAAACAATCTGAAGTGTATTGTGTACATTGCAAACATACCTGTGCTGAATAGAAATAAATTAAAATGTAAAAACTGTACCCACACTGCTTGGCCACTGGGATCTCCTGGAAATTGTATAATGAATTAAATGTTGATTATTTGTTTGATACATTACTAAAAACACGAGACTGAAAGCAATATATCACAGTATACCTACATCACACAAGTAGATTATACACTATTTAGACAAAAGTATTGGAACACACACCTCTTAATTCAGGGCTTGTTCTAGGCCCCTTACTTCCAGTGAAGAGCAAACTTAATGCTTCTGCATACCAAGACATTTTGGACGAAGCCATGCTTGGGGAATAACCTTTTCTGTTCCAGCATGTGGCCCAGTGCACAAAGCAAGGTCCATAAAGACACTGTTGGATGAGTTTGGTGTGAAAGAACTTGACTGGCCCACACACACCCCTGACCTGACCTCAACCACACCCAAAATCATGGAGATGAGGCATCCCAAAGCTTTTGTCCATGTCGTGGATATTATTCAGCACTAATTACCATGACACTAATTAATGAAGTTGTGAGAGTGAAGCGTGGACTTATATTGGTTGTTTAGGGGGTTGATATATTGTCTCTAACGGGACTCCAGTGTGGATTTAATGTCCATCTGTGTGTGGAATAGTAAAACCTGCACCTTAAACTGTACCTGTCCCTGCTTCTCCAATTTGCTCCATGTGGGACTCCAACACCTCTGGGTCCCTCGAGCTGTATGGGCCGAGCTCAGGATAGAAGCTGGACGCGATGTCCTCCGGGGGTACGTGTCTTCCTCTCGGGTAGCTGGCGGCGATCTTGGGGTCCCAGTGTGGAACCAGGATTTGGTCCCAGTGCAGATACCTCTCGTCCACCTGGGGGTTCCCGTACCACGTGTAGTAAAATATGTGAACGTCGTAAGATATGCCTTTGTCCGGAGCGGCGTTGGAACCCCCTACTTTGGCGTTGCGTGCGTGGGCAGGTGAGGGCTGGACCACGGAGCGTCTGTCAACTTTCTCTCCGATCGCTGGGAGTAGGTCTGCCCCGGGGGCCAGAGCAGGGAAGCCCCCGGTGGGCTTCAGAGTCCTTAAACCCATCAAAGTTGCGAGCACGAAAAGAGTGAAGAGGAGAAGAGCAACACAAGCCCTCCTTCTGAGTCGAGCCATACCTGGAAAGTCCTGTCTCGCGTTTGGCAAGAAAATCCTTCACGGTTCTGACTGAAAACTCATCTTACATGCACAGAGAGCCAGCAAGCGTGTTCAGAGTTATTTGGACAATCCGGGCTCTCTTCAGAGTCGGTAAAGCTGACAGAGCAAGTCTGGACACCAAAGAGCTCACACATTACTGCAGGTCCCACTGCTGATCCACCACACTGCGGACAGTCCAGACGGGCTTAAACCCCAGAACACACATCCAGGCTGTCATTCCTCCACTCTTTACTACTGAATTCGTGCATTCCTGCATCCCAATGAAGCTTGCTGGTCGAGGTGGTCTCTGGTGGTCTGGCAGCTGAAGCTCTGAGGAGGAAACTGCAGCACCGGGGCTTAAACAGCTGAGGATCAGAAACGTCACAGCAGCACCACGGTTTGTTTGAGCGCGAGTCTCTCTCTCTCTCTCTCTCTCTCTCTCTCTCTCTGACACACGCATACACATACACACTCTTTATGTCTGTCTCTCTCTCTTTTTCTCTCTCTCTCTCTTTCTCTCTCTCTCTCTCTCTGCAGCTCTCCTTTATTCTCCAGGATATGCCGAGTGGAGTAGGTAGTGTCTAAATTAGCAAGCTTATTTGCATTATACTTTCCGATTGGTTGTTACGTGGAGCTTACTTATACATACGGAGCATCATCAGAGGGACAGTATTCAATGAATTTGAACATAAGGGAATGGGAAACTGCAGGACAATGTCTCGTCAACACCAGCATTTTCAATACCTTTCTGAAGAAAGGGCCATAAATATAGAGAAACTACATCTGACAGGACTGCCCCATGCAATTGGAAGGCTCTGGGTTTGAATCTCCTAACACACTCCTTCTGGCTGCCAGCTGTTATTCTAGAGTAAAGGGTTAACTAACTGCACTGTGTGCTGAGTTGGGGTGCGTTCACATAAAACAAATGGACAATTTACATCTACATACACAAACGTAAAATCCATGTAACAACCAATCACAGTCACAAAAATGCAGTGTTAATTTTGACCCATTCAACCCTGCAGACATGAAGTCACACTCACCTCTCATTTGTCAGTTCATAGTTCAGCACAAAACTGAGACAGTGGCACAGTTAAGCAGCATAGTGTGATAAGGTTCAGGTGTACGGTAATGTTTTTTTAATCATGATCCTTGAGTACACCCACACCTGCTCCCAAATGAGTCCTAACCTGCTCTTTATGACTTGCAAAAAATGAGGATAATGCAAAAATGTGAAAAAAAAACCCTCCAGGGCCAGAAGTCCAAAATCAGCCTGGCTGTGCTGTATCAGACAGCTGCTTTTCTGTAAGCTAAACACTGCTTAAATCCTTGAGTAATAAAATATGCAATACTGGATCACTGGCCCAAATGAAAGTGCTCTCTTATAGAGAAAGGTGCCAAAAAGAGTTTTTGGAGTGATGCCATGGAAAATACATTTTTGGTCCTCTAAGGAATGTGTTAATTTCATTTTTACAAGAACCATCAAACTGATAGCTCCTTTAAGAAGATTAAATAGCCAATGATGCAGTATTACATATTTTATTACTAGGTAGCTGTCCCCACTGCCCCCATTCTCCTTAACAATATACTGAGTCGGAAATTTTGTCTCTGGCTCATCCCACACTCACTTGAGCAGATGAAGGAGAAGTCTCCAGGGTCTGTCATCTCGATTCAGTATCCTCATCAGGGCCTGCAAATATCGCTTGCCTGATCAGCAACAGAATTGTCAAGAGTCACACCAGGACATAAGAAGTGGTCGAGCATGTAATAAGCATAAAGAGTGACCTTTAACCAAAGAGTGCTTTAAAAAAAGCAATAATGAGACGTACCCTGGATGAGCTCATCCATTATCTGCATTCTAGTTTTCTAAGAGAGTGCAGCATCTGCATGAAAGAATAAAGGTCAGTGGTACAACTCATCTGAGTGATGAATGCCTTCGGAATTACAGCTCTAACTGTATTAAATTCAAAGGTGTGTAGTAACTAGCGTCTCCATTCTCAGACATACAGGGATGGGCATGAGCTCAAGGGTCATATTGCAGAAAGAATGTCATATTGCAGAAACACATATCATCCCTGTCACACACATACACACACACATACACACAAACTTTCTCTCCTACCCTTACACTCACACACACAAACTTCTCTCTCTCTCTCTCTCTCTCTCTCTCTCTCTCTCTCTCTCTCTCTCTCTCTCTATCTCTCTCTCTCTTCCTTTTTTCCACGCACACACTACAAACTACATGAAGGCTGACCATAGAATACTTTGGTGACTAACCTTTAAGCTAAACCTGAGCAAAGTAGGGACCTAACTAACTAAGTAGGTGTGTATCATTGTATCGAATTGTATTCGATCATATACATATTTCCAACAGTAATTTCTAAGATAATTGATTAACTTATTGACCTACCTGGCCGATCTGCTGCACATATAGGCATATATAGTGAAATAGGTAAAAGAATAAACAGCAGTGGTGCAACTTCTCTGACTAATGAATGGGTTAAAAGAATTACAGCAATAACGATATTTAATTCAAGCTTGTCCATTCTCACACATGGGGCGATGGACATGAGCTCAATCTGAATGTCATATTGCATATATTGCTGAATGTCATATATATGTATTATGATGACCTTTTACAACAGAAGTTGAACAAAATTCAACTTAAAGTATTGATGCTGGAAAATTTGTCAAAAAAGACATACATTTCATATATGTGAACTGTATACAAGCTTCTTTACTCACCTTTGACTAGACAATTTCAAGTTTAGGACACATCAACTCATATCATGATTTCATTTGTGAATACTCTTTGCACCGAACCACAGAAATGGTGATTGGTGTTTTTTTTCAAATTACACTATTCACAATAAGTTAGGGATATTGTTATTTACATGAGTATTTGTCCTATTTGCTCTGAATTTTAACGAAACAAGTAAAAGTTCCCTTTGATATTACTAATAATTTATGAGAAGAAATACCATTTTCATTAGTTTAATATTTATTACCTCAAAAATGTAGACAATAACAGGGACAGTCACAAATAACAAAAATTGACGTCAGTAGCGGGTGTTTCCACCATTTGCCGCAAAGACAGCTTGACAGCAACGTCTCATGCCCCTCACTAGCCTCATGGTGTTGTTCTGAGGCAATGCGTTCCACTCTTCCACAAGTGCTACACGCAGTTCTGCCAGGTCATGTGGGGGTGGGGTACGATCATCCAGTCTCTGCTTCAACTGGTCCCAGATGTGGTCTATGGGGTTCAGGTCAGGGGACATTGATGGCCATATCATACGAGGCACTCCAACTTCCTGAAGTGGAGCTGTGACAATTCTGCCACATTGTGGTGGAGCATTATCATCCATAAACAGAAAGTTGGGGGTGTGCTGGCAGAATTGGGGGATGATAATGGGTTCTATGATGTCTCTGAGGTAAGAACGTGCAGTGACTGAGCTGTGTACAATAACCAAATCTGTTTAGTGCTGACGGGTGATGCCTGCCCAGACTGTTGCACCTCCTCCACCAAAGCAAACCCCAGGGGACCACGTTGACCTCAGCGTATCGCTCACCTCGCCTTCACCAGCAACACTGACAGCCATCATTTCTGTGCAAGGTGACCCGACACTCATTATTGAACCGGACGGTAGACCACTGCTGCATTGTCCAGGTCACATGGTCTTGTGCCCACTGCAAACATTCACGGCAGTGTCTTGGTGTCAGTGGAGTCACCTGCAATGGTTGTCTGGCATTCAAGCCAAAGCGATGGAGTCGTTGCGAATGGTGCGTCTGGAAAACCTAGAACCGCTCGCATCTCATAAATGGACCTGCAGCTGTGTGGCAGTTGCATAGCGATGTCTGAGTGCCTAGGTCCGTACTGCTCATCATTGTCACTCATGGGGCTCCACTCCTGGGTCTCTCATGAACTCTGCCAGAAGTTCTATGTCTTGATGCAAGTCTGCTGTTGACACTTTGAGACACACCAAGTTCAGGAGCAACATCTGACTGCCTGCCACTGACCCGAAGGCGCGCCATGGCCAGGTGGCGCTGCTCATCCGTTAAGTGACGTTGTGTGTTCATGGCTGTTTGAATGATGAACTTGGAATGACTTACTGACAATACCAGCTTTTT
>JBBPDB010000007.1:12986202-13007080 GCA_037974465.1 Brachypetersius altus | reverse complement strand
TTGTTTGCATTTATTCTAATGTTCTCTTGTGTTTTTGCTGGCAGAAACAAACCCAATGCTGATATAAATGGTTTCAACTGGCACAGGTGCCTAAGACACAATACTGTATATATATATATATGTGTGTGTGTGTGTGTGTGTGTGTGTGTGTGTGTGTGTAGAGAGAGATCTTTGTTTAGTTGTTGATATTTGTTTAGTTCTCTTAGAGGTGGAATGTGAAATGCAATGCGATTGTGAATGTGTTATAGATAGCTATACATATAAAATATTTTATATATATGGCTGACTGTTTAAAATAGGGGTTTCGTATTAACGCGTTAATTCCGATCAATGAATCACAAAAAAAATAAGTTAATTAAAAAATAACGCTCATGAATCGCACCACGTGACTATAACCCGGTCAGGTGTTCTGCTACCTGTGTCCTGCTTAGCGTCTCTAAGTGTTAGAACCTAACTTTATAAAAGGGCTCGATGCACCTCTGAAGATCTATCTACCTCTCTAGACACTTCTCATATAAATAAAATCTTTTTTTCTGATTATGCAAATTTTTTGACAATTTTTCATCATTATCAGTGTAATAAACCGGCTATAAATTGTGTGAAATGTATAAACTTAAAGGGAGCATTTTTCGATAAGGTAACATAATTCATCAGGACACCGGAATATCAGGGGGTGAATGAAACAGGCGAGGCGGCGAGTACATTAAAACGTTTCAGACACCCATGCTTGTCTTAAGCATTGTCTTAAGCTGCACCTTATAGATGGACTTAGTTCTATTATTGTTTTTGCTGAAGCATTTTCCCCTCGGCATATTTGGATATTTTTGATCGCTGTATCAATTACTGCACATGAACAGTCCACACAAAAACGTTCAATAAAGAGACGTTAGAATGTATGATCAGTTTAAACAAAACCGTTTATGGGGTTGGCGAGAGGGATCCTTACGATGTGATGGTTCAGAGAGAGAGAGAGAGAGAGAGAGAGAGAGAGAGAGAGAGAGAGAGAGAGAGGGATGAAGAGGGGCCATTCCCCTGCGGAATGTGCTGTTTACCAGCAGAGCAGAGGAAGGGGCCAATCACGTGGACTTGACCCGAAACACATACACATGGGGGGTCGGAGATGCGGAGCCGCAGCTCAGAGTAACCACCACAGACCATCAGAGGAATCACCTGGAGAGCAGAGGGGGCTTTAAGAGGCAGAGCTCGAGCCCTGCTGCAGCCTGAGAAAAGGAGTCAATCCCCCAGTTTACAGAGGAGAGGAGCCATGGCAGAGGGTGAGAGTGATGTGTCTGTGTGTGTGTACGTGTGTGTGGAGTGGTGGGGGTGGGGGTGGGGGATTCCTCTGAGGTAGCCCATTCTCAAGGTGTTAGAGGATGGCTGAGGGTTGGGTTTCCTGGCAGTGTGGCAGGTTTTAGGGTTTCTTCTCTAAGCTACCTCTGACCCTCCCACTTTTTCACTCCTGGGGTCGAGTCGCGGGGGTCTCCATTTGTTGTTTCTCTAGACTCGGGTTTGAGCGCGGGAGTGTGGAAAACGGCCACGTTTGGTCGGGAGAGGACACAAACGAACAGAAAACGTGGTTATTTCTCTGAAGATGGGCTCGATTTCACACCAGGATTTTCAAGGTGATGTAGAGAAAAATACCGGACTTTCAAGGTGATATATAGAAAATTAGGGACTTTTCGGGTAATGTCTTTCAAGGGGTTGTAAGGGAAAAAAGGAGATCAAACTGTGCGCCACGCGTGGACCTGCGATCAGCTGTATCGATCATCTCACAAAAAACAAAACCGAGGGAAGGAGAACAGCTGTATTTTGGAGTAACTACTTTCATACGAGTACAGTCTAATAAACTGAAACATATTAAAGTGTTAAATGTACAAAATTCGCAAGGACCAAGGAGAATGTTTCGTTATTTATTTGTTTAGCATTTACATAATTGTTTTGTTGTTGTTGTGTATGTTTAAAATCCCTCGTTTGCTTATTTTTGTTGTTAGTCATCGAAAAACGCAACATTTAAAAGGCATAGATGAAAGCTTCTTAGCACAGAAATTGGTTGGAGATAAATTTAAATTGTATTAAACACCTTAAACATTCTCTCAACGAAAAGCCACGCCACGACATTTAATGTGAACTTAAATCGCTGTTTTTTTCACGCGCGTTTTGTGCTCTGTGATCGCAGGAAAGGTGGTTTCTGTAGTTTGCTGGGGGTTCTGGCTTTTAGGGTCTAGGCTTATAATACGCTCCTTATTTTTTTAAATGCATTCTTGTTAATACATCCCGTATGTTCTGCAGGAGGCTGCGCCAAAACGGAGGAGGAGGAAGGACAGAGCACCGAGGAAGACTCGCAGTCCTACCACGGATCTGGAGTGTGCAAGTGGTTTAATGTACGGATGGGCTTCGGGTTCCTGTCCATGAACGTCCGGGAGGGAGAGCCCCTAGAAGCCCCCGTCGATGTGTTTGTCCATCAGGTGTGTTTCCATCTAAATAATCAAAACTTCCATTTCACACTAATTACACTATAAATCCTATTTTCATCTGAGGCTATTGGATTTATGCTTGATGCCTAGGAATTTGTGTGTGATTTTTGGGGGAGGGTGTGTGTGTGTGTTTTGCACTAATCTGCTTTTTTCTGATGATTATTTCCTAAGTTCCCCCCAAACCCTAAAATGACAAAATCACCTAAACCAAGCTAGTAAATGTGATTTCACTGATCAGGAAAGACAAACTGGAGCCAGTGAGGCCAGGTTGTCCTGGGGTGACCCTCACATGGTGTTGTGGGGGGTATACCTTTTCTTTGCCATTTCCCATGTGTGTGTGAGACCCTGCTATCTTCAGTTGTGAGGAAAACAATGGGTTGGTTTTGGCTTTAGTGCACCTTTTCTTCCTGCCCTCCTCAGTCCAGGTTCCTGCTGTAAAGTCATTGAGGACTATCTGTGGCCCATCCCCCTGCCCCTAAAGCTACAATATGCTAATAGCTAATAGCCATACAGGAGAAGGCCGGTTTTATTTATCCCAAAACCTCTAAGATCTCCTGCAGAGAGGCTATTTTTTCCCCAGGGTGTCACCATGACTCCTGCATTAAACCAGCTATTTTTACACTAAAATATTTTCACCATACCTTTTACCTAATCTATGGTGTATGTATGTTTAAAGCTGTAAGAGATTCAGCAGGAATCACATACTAGGAATTATTCTAGTTTTAAATTCTAAATATTTTGCATTTTAATGGATTTTGTTAGAGTTAGAAATGGTACAATTTTGATTTGTACTATTCGCTTTTATTCATTTTTCTGCTTGTAAGGCGGGCAGCACTAGATGAATAACTTAAAACATGAACCAGTGGAGAATATTGGTTCAAAAAGAAAATCTGAAAAAAGTCTTTTGGTCAATTGTTTTCTATCAATAGCTTAATTGTGTCTCTAAACTTATTTCATGTGAGAATAAAACAATTATGCAATGAATACAGTTAGAATAAAAATATTAAAGAATGTGTAAACCCTTTAGTTTTACTTAAGTAAAAATCCCAGAAATGAAGCACATTCAGTACAGAAACTATAGAATCAGTACTGGCAGTGACTGGCAGTCACTTGTTTTGGTAGCAAGTCCAATGCTTTGGTCATCATCAGCAAAAGGGTGGTCCACATGCTGGACCCAGAGGAGCCATGATAGTGGGCCTCAGCCCTAAATTAGGAGCCGCATGTCAGAGAACATTAACTGCTGGGGTCCGCTGGCCTTTGTGCAGGCAGACAAAGGGAGACGCATCCCAATAAAGCGCTCCCCTCGGCCATGACCAATCCTCGCTTTATCTGAGGAGCCATCCCTCCTATTGTCCTTTAAGCCTCTCATCTTCTGATGTCTTCCTCTACTTCCCCTCCTGTTCTTAGGGTGTCTGTTCGTGTAAATCAGTGCATGTAGACTTAGACACACGTTTCACTTTTCACAAAAGTTTTCCAGAAGTTCTTTACATTGCCAAAAAGTCAAACTGCCCTGTCACTTTTAAGGTTTTTTGCGACTTCTTTTTTACAACTTACAAAGTCAAATAGGTTATAACTCTGACCCTCTACACCATTAAATAACACTTGTGATAGAAAGGCATGTGCTGATTTACATTGTATAGCGTTGAGTATTATTAAATGTACTATGCCTTTTTAGAACTGAAATAATTAAAGAGAAAAACATAGGAAATGATTTTTTAAAAAATCCCAAAGATTGGTTTAACGGTTGTGAGAATGAAACCAAAAACCTAGTTGACAGTTATGTTTTTGTGTATAGGCCTCAGACTGTGTTTGAGAACTGTAAATTCTACAGCTATGACCCCCCTATTTTCTTACATTAAGATCGGGGTCTCTTAAATTATGTGTTTTTTTTTTTTATTATAATTAGAATTTTTTTGTTAAAGGACTCTTTAGGGAACCATGGGTAGGTTCTTCATTTTTCCAATCTTTATTTTAAGATACACTGGGCACACTTGGGTCAAGTATGAGCATTAGGCTTTGAGTCTTCTTTAGAAGTATGCATAGTCATGCTACGATTGTTGTGTGGATGAGGGATAACTTACATTTTTAAAACTTAAGGTGCCTATAAGGGGGTTTTGGTCCAGTACCACAGAAAGACCGCTTTTGATTTTCAAAGAACCTCTTAGTGGACTGTTCTGGTAAATGAAATGTGTGAATGTAAAAAAGTTTAAAGAATATCCCCATAGTGTAAAGGCTCTTAGAGGAACACATAAGCTGGTAAAGAAGCCCTACATTATGCAATGGTACTTAAAATGGTTCTTCACACTCACAAGTCTCTTTTTAAGCCAGAAATTAGCAAATACACATTTCTTGAGGGAACCAAAAGTGGTTCTTCTATGGCATTGGTTACTGAACTGTTTGTAGCACGTTTTGTCCTGAACTGTTTTACCTGGAGTTTCTTTAAATAGCTTATTAAAGTGCGGCTCCTGATGAGGTAACTTATGGAAATAGAGGGAAGTAGCTTTGAGGATTGGGGGGTGGGATCACATGTGTTTGGGAAATGGGTTAACGGTCACTGTGACTGACACACAATGGTTACTCCTGAAAGGGGGAGACCGCATCTGCCCAAACACATATGGGAAAAACCAACTGCGTTTCGCCATCTCACTTGAGGCAACTTTTCATTCAGCTAAGCCAACAGAGCTCTGCTTTTTTCCCCCAACAGCTCTGTGACAAAGATATAAATCACATGGACCTGTCCGTATTCTTGTCAAAATCATATATATGCCATGTTGTAATGGGCTGGTGTGAGTAGTATAGGTTCTAAACTAGCTGGAATTTTCTTCTGCAAGGTCTCCTGGGTCAATTGAAATATTTGATCTGGAAACACAACACATCTAAACTTCTACTACAGTTTCAGCATAAATAAGCCTAGTCATGTAATAACCCGGCTAGTCATGTTAAAATTTGTGGTTAACACTAGACAGTGGTAAGGTTTGTCAGACGTAGACCTGAATGATCATGTCCTTCACTTTGGTTACAGAGATGTTGTCTATAGCCACGGGAGCTCTTTCTTCAGCTGAGGTATTGACCTGACCCATGGCACACGGCAGCTATAAAACATCTCATTGTCCTGAGCTCCGATTGGGTTAACATTGGTGTTGACCCTCTCCGAACACTGCTCATATATTTATCAAGGGCCATGGAGATAATGACATGTTAAATAAGCACTGATAATAATGCTCCAAAGACTTTTTTTCAGACTTTTCTGAATTTAGGATGAAATATAGACGTTTCCTCTAGTATAAATCATGGGGTGTAGGGCATGTCTTCTAGTTCACCTCAACATCTCAGCATGCTTTCATGCTGAACAACCATTTAAGGAATGTTCGTGGACCCCCACCCGAAGCAAGACATCCAACCTAGTGGTCAGTGCGTCAGTGAGTTAGGAATTGGTGTGTGGTTTTGGGGGAGGGTGTGTGTGTGTGTGTGTGTGTGTGTGTGTGTGTGAGAGAGAGAGAGAGAGAGAGTCTGCAACTACTGAATTAAATGCATTGAATCTTTTCTTTTTGGTCATGCACTCTCCATTATATTGTTCTCGCTTTCACTTTCAAGTTCTCCCTTGTCCCTCTCCTGCACAAAGAAAACTGTAAAAGTTATTATACATAATCTTGCTCTTTCTTTTGTATTTTTTTTTAAAACAAAATTCCAAAATAGGTATTTGGAGCAAGATTACAGAAGAATCACTTTTGGTTTCATAAAGAATCTTTTATTAGATAGTGTTTCTTAAAACTTAATAAGACGAAGAATACCATATAGAATGAAAGTGAGTTATTGAGTCAGCAACCAAGGTTTATTGTAAAAGCAGATACAGAGGCAGTTACTGCACTGAAGAAGAATTATATCAATTATTCATGAAATTTCAACTGAGCAGCGAAATCAAATCTTACATTTCAGAGCTGTGGGTGTTCATTTTAACCCCCTGTTCTTAGACTAAATAGCACTGATTGTGAGCATTCTCCATATTCATCATAATATTGCTTACTTCCTCTTAGAGTAAGCTGCACATGGAGGGTTTTCGGAGTCTGAAGGAAGGTGAGGCCGTGGAGTTCACCTTCAAAAAGTCATCCAAGGGCCTGGAGTCTGTGCTGGTAACAGGGCCTGGAGGAGTCCACTGTGTGGGCAGCGAGAAGAGACCCAAAGGCAAGAGCACCCAGAAGCGGCGTTCCAAAGGAGACAGGTGAGCAAACTGAACATGAGGCATGAATTGCACCCATTTCCCAACTTCCAAGTTAAAATGCTGATTCTAAATGTCCAGGGGTTTTCATCTGAGCTAAAAGCAGATTAAATGCTTTCCTATACTTACTATTTACCATATTTTTGATGCAAGATATCATGAAGAATTATCGCATATGCACATGTTCGTAAGTGGAGATCCTAGACCTTTATATTTCTCTTATGTGTAATATGGTTTGGTCACCTCTGTGCCCCATCCCCACTTCTGGTCATGGTTAGGGTCACAAGGACTGGCTTGACATGTGACCTGGATCAATAACTGTTTAAAATTGCTGGCCACTAGTGCATTTATACTCAATAGATATGCCCTGATGTCCATCACCCCCTCTGTGCCTGTCCTTCCGAGATTAGGACATTGGAACTGCTTTGTATATGAAAGCAGGTGCTGTTTAGAATTTCATTATTGCAGATTTGTGGTTATAGTAGTTATTCTATAAATTCTAGGCTAAGGAAGTTCCTCATTAGTTATGGTTATAGGAAGCTCCTGACCAAGAAGATGAGGAGAGGAGAGGAAAAGAAGGGAAAGGAAAGGAAAGGTAAAGCAAGGAAAGGAAAGCAAAGGTAAAGAAAGGAAAGGATAAATTCAGGCGGTCTGATAACAATATCAGTTTTAAGTTTTACCTAAATGTGTGAACCATCTTTTTATCTAAATGCTATCTTATTTTGTATAGAGCACATGGTGGTTACTGGTATAGAGGACTCTTCAGTTATCAATACTAACAGACGTTAGAGGTGTATCAGGAGGCCTGCTGGTCAGTCAGTTCTGGTTAAGACGAAGGACAAAGTGTTGACAGAATTTGAATAGGAATCGTTACTGCCTCAAAGAGTCCCAGGAGGCCTGAGTTCGATACAACTGCGTTCACTCAGGCCCTTTAAGAGGTGCCGCAGCTGCCTAACATGATTATTCATCCTTCTCAATGGCAAATGTTGCGTTTTAAATAGCTAAATGGCAAACTTCTGTAAAACAGCTGTGGTTAAAATAGCATCAATAGCTGGAGAAATAGAAAATGTTCTGATTAGTAACAACCAGGCCCAGTGTGTGTACAGACACCAGACAGCAGGAAAAACATAGTAAATGTGAAAAATTGACATTCCTGCGAATAATAGTAAAATGGAAGACCATGGTCAGCCATGTCTCTCTCTTTCAGTAGATTTCTCTCTTTCCTCTCCTCTTACTCTGCACTGGTCTGCAACTCAAGCTGTAGGATGTAGAAAGAAAGAGGGAAAAATATAGCAACTCATTTAATTGATAACAGATGTAGGTGCCCGAGAGGGGTCAGGGGTCACTGTTGCCATAGAAACTGCATGCGTTTAGGGTTTGGGGAGGCGTTTGGGGGTTGAAGGAGCAAGAGGTCATAGTTCGGAGGTTGACACTGCAGCTTTTTCTGACAAAAGGCTCCGCAGCCTTTCTCCACGCGCTCTCTGTGATTGATCCACACCCCAAGCTGCCATGACTGTGGACGCATGTGGACGCCGCCCCGGTTCAGCCCCTGTAAACCACCAGCAGCACCATCTCAGTCCCCCTCTATCCCCACGCGACCTCATCTGCATCAACATCAATGCAGCAGTGACAGGGTCTGCCTACAACCCATCTGTCATTCAAATCTTAGACACCTTTCAAAGGAACCCTCCCAATCCTAATGGCATGTGGTTTATATTAACAGTTGTATTCATGTCCACAGACTCATTATTCAGGTGCTTATTTATTTGCTTACATAGCATTACAAAGAATTAGGATACATTTTTCTAAAAATCATGTTATATTTATTTATTAGCCCATGCAGGCATTGCATGGCTATGTGTTGTGTTGGTAGGCTTGTGGGCTACATATTGCCCTCTTGTGGAGTTAAGTAATTAATACATGTACATTTTTTAAATGAATGCAATGGATTTTTCAATGAATGCAATGAATTTTGTGTTGTTGTAACTTGTATTTTTTTTGTACAACCACTTGATACATTTTAAGCTTGTAATTGAAATCATAATTTTGTGGGACTATAGAAGGACATTTGTTCCTAAAACCAGGGGAGTCTAATGTTATCAGGGAATGGCTGCAGGTGTTCATTCCAAACCAGCAGGAGCACAAAAGGTTCCACTTGCTAAATCAGTAGGTCTCAAAGTAAGTGAGCTCCTGCTTTGCTGGAATAAAAATCTGCAGCCACATCAACCCTTTGAGGAGGTCTAAAACTTTCTGTCTCGCTGTATTTATGCTTCATTAAGAACTAATCTCTGTTTCTCAGGTGCTACAATTGTGGAGGACTGGACCACCATGCCAAGGAGTGCAAGCTGCCTCCTCAGCCAAAAAAGTGCCATTTCTGCCAGAGCATCGCACACATGGTTGCCAACTGCCCAATCAAAGCACAGCAGTCTTCCTCAAGCTCTCAGCGGAAACCCTCTTCTCTGAAGGGGGAAGAAGAGGAGCAGTGCTATTCCCCTGCACCCACTGAAACCACCAACTGAGACTGCCGCGCTCACAAAGGAGGGTGGTGTGTAGCTTGAAAACCAATCATACCATTATACTGGAAAGACGAATATATGTTCCTATCAATGCTGCTTTTGGAACTACCTCAGGTATATAGAAGAAAAAACAGAATAAGAATGTATCGTTGTTTTTGTCTTTAATGGTGTAACACTCAGGAATAGATTTGCTTTGTACTCAGGAATTTTGACAATGTATTTATTGTAGGCTTTTCCCTACATTTTACAGGAATTACTGATCCTTCACTAAACATCTTTATTTACTGATTTTATGGAAAGTCTACATGCAGTGATAGCAAAAAACAAATTCCTGGTTGTTACATCTCAATGTCCGACAAGAGCAGAGGCTGTGGAGACACTCCTCTGTGAAGAATGTTTCTGTGTTTTTCAGGGAGTTTTTGGGTGAGGGGTTTTTAGAATGACACTGGGGAGGGGGGGTTTGCAATCGACTGACCTGATCACCTGGGGCCAAATGAAAATTAAGCCATTAGCTCTGGCTCTGCTGACCAGTGGTTATTGTGTTATTGAAATTTAATGTATAGCTTACATTTCCTCTGTTCCGTGGACAATAGACGTGTGATTGTTTTAAAAGAATGGCATCATTTTAAGGTTTAATCAGATCCACAGTTTACATTCAAAATGGTTGAAATTATATCAAGGTACCTGAACTGTGTATCTATGTTCATGTGTGCTATACCGTAATCGCCATTTTATTTTAAGTTTATTTGGCTTTTAGGGTTTTATTTTTTTAATCACTCGTTTAGTTTATAAAATCAGTTTCCAAAGCATTGAGAAGACGTTGCCTTCATTCTCCAGTTGCCAGGAGGTGCATGTAGACCTAGCGAACTTGATGGCCTTTTACTCCCGTTTTACAGGAGAAGCTGGCAGACCTTCTTAAACATTTTTATAAATACTGTATATGTAGACCTAATATGAGACTTGTTTTAAAATCACTAGTATTTATTTATAGCCATTTCTACAGTTCCTTTACAAAGACATTAATCTTTGCGTTCTCTTAATAATATACCTCATCACTCCACACTCAAACTTTGTCTTAAAATTCTCAGGTAAAGAAAAACTTGCCATTTGTGTAGATTGTCTTCAACATGATAAACTGTAACGGCAGTGGGACACTTTAGTGTATCAGTGTTCTTAGATTTTAATATCTATTATGAACTCCTTTTTACAAATACTAGTATTTATTTGTAGCCATCCTACACAAAGACCCTTCCCTTTGCATCCTCCTAATTATATACCTCATCTCTCCATCACCTTATTTATGATTTGATAATCACTTGCTATTTGTTTCATGATTTATCTTTAAATTACAGTTTTACTATGCACATGTTTTATAGCCTTGATAAACATGCTTTGGGAACTTTATTTATGCCAAATCAATGCAACATTAACTCTGCACTAATCATGTAGATTAATTTTGCCTTATTGTGGTATTCCTACATCTCCTTTTCCTCTTCAGATTTTATTTTTTAGAACCACATTTTATTGTTCTGTTATTATTGTTTACCTCATATAGAAATTAATTATAGTGATGTTTACTGTCAGTGAAGCATCAATCTGAAAATATCAGGGAACATTTCAGATGATCATGTTGGTTAAATACTTTCAGGGAGAAATATAGTGAAATATGAGAAGAAAATTAAGTTTATCACCACAGTATTAATGTTAAAACATTGAATAAACTAGTTTAAACATGTTTGGTTTTGTTATGTATACTTTGATTTCTCTTGGGACCTTTGCAAAGAACAATTATATTTGAGAATGTGATATGCCGACTAAATAATCATGAAGATATTTACAAACAAATGCAGAATTTACAAAAAAAAAATTTAATTGTAAGGTTTTCTTAACGTAATTATCTTTTGAAACGAATGTGCCCACCGAAAGGAACTTAATGGTCTGAGAAAATAGGTGGAATGTATGCATTTGCACATAGGTTTGAATCTAAATTTTGATTTGATTTTTTATTTTTTGCGCTCAATTTGTGTATTTTGTTTTAATTTCAATTACCATATGCTTGACTCCAGCATAAATAACTGTTAATTGTTGTTGAGTTCTGTTTTAAAAGAAATTATCTTTGGGTATTTGTTTTCACAACAATTTTTAAATATTTCCTTTCCTTACATTTTGAATATTTCTTTCAATTCAAATAAATGCAGTTGTATTAAGTTACCACACAAAATAACCAGAAGGCATAACAAAAATCGAATTTAATATAATATAATATAATATAATGAATTTTGCTGTATTATATTACAGACCTTGTGCTTTGCCTGGTCATGATAAATTGTATTTATCCTTTCATCATAAGTATTCCATTCAATTTGTGTTATAATCATTTTATATCAGTCATGTATGTGCATCCCTAAATACAGACAAAGTCCCTATATAGTTCTTAGTATTTTTGTTTTGAGATATCAGCTATTTTATATTCTTCTGAAATTTATATTTTCAACTTCGGAATGTGTCTTAAAATCCTCAGGTAAAAAACCTTACCTAACTTTTTTGTTGTTGTTGTTTTTATTTTATTTTATTTTTTTGGGATTTAGAAGTGACTATGAAGCATGCATTGCAAGAAGGGTGGGTCTGGGGTCTTGCATAGTAATTTTTGCTGTACTTGCTTAATAAATTGTTAAACCTTGAATGCTGTCTGTTTCATGTGCGGAAAGGCTCGGAAAGCCTCTGAAAAGACCAGACGCATAAAGACGGATTATTGGAAAATGTCAGCAAAAAAATTATAAGGCTTTAGTTCAACAACCTGCCAGTTTCTCGCATCAGTTCTGCTCCAAATGTTTTGTCACCTAAAAACAAAGTGATATTCCGGCCACAAAACTAGCCTTTTATGTTGTTTCATATGCTAATAATGTTATTTGTACTATAATATTTAAGCGCATCACATAGCTCAGCCTCATTGTTTTAACAGAATTTATAGGGTTTTTTTTTTTTTTAGAATTAATAGTTTTTTTGTTTTGTGTTTTTGTGTGTGTGTGTTCCCTCTCTAAAATCATGACATGACTTCTACAGAAAATATTTGGTTTCTTGGCAGTTCTCTCTCTCTTTATTTGCCAGATAGTGGAAAAACTGGATCAGGTTTGTTAAGTGTATGTGAAGTAAGACGCCTATTTGTAAATGCTCATTAAAGTACTCGTTTATGGTATAGTTCTGGCAAACAGATTTAAACCCCATTTCTATTGTAATATATTAGGATTGTAGCAGGTTATAGATTCTACAGTTACGTCTCGCATAGCCCACAGTGGATATTGCATCTTCCCAGCTAACATACAAGAGAAATGCTGCACGTCTCTTCTTGGAATTACGACTGTAAAAGAGGCTGCATTTTTACTAGAAACTTTACGGTAAGGGAGCCTGCCACTGCACATGGGCACTTCCTAAACATTCATATCGTGCTGAAGTGTGGAGCGTCGTGGTTTCATATGAACGGCGTATTGTAAAACCACTAGACATGACATAGATACAACACTCTGCATTAAGATGGAAGTCTTTCGTGTTGCGCAGGGTCTGTCCAGGGGCCTGGTGGTTCATAAAGTGGCGTGGAGGAGTCTCACTAGTCGCAGTTTCTCGGTGAGAGACCGAACTGCTGCTGCACTGCTCTACAGGAGTCACGGAGAGCCTTCACAAGTGGTCCAGTAAGCACAGCATATCTCACTATGGACAGACGTATTGGGACACGTCTCTTAATGATTAGACCCTAATCCTAACCCCTTCCAGTGAAGGGCAATCCTAGTGGTTAGTTTTGCCCCTGCGATCCGAAGGCTGGTGGTTCGAATCTCAGGACTTCTAGTGGCACCACTGAAATGCCCTTGAACAAGGTACCGCCCCTGCACGATTATCCCAGGGCGCCCCCCGTTGGTGGCAGCCCACTGCTTCACTTGGCGAATAGGTTAAATGTAGAGATAGAATTTCACACTGTTCACACTGGTGTGTTCATGCATGACAATAAGGGGCCACTTCAATCTATTTTAAAGCTTCGGCACATCAAGAAACTTTGGACAACACCGTGCACCATGCAACTTTGTAAACACAGTTTGGGGAATAACCTTTTCTATTCCAGCAAAGACATGGCTGGATGATTTTGGTGTGGAAGAACTTGACTGGCCCAGACAGAGCCCTGACCCCGACGCCATCCAACACCTTTGGGATGAACTGGAACAGAGATTGCAAGTCAGGACTTCTCGTCCAACCTCATAAATGCTCTACAGAATGAATGGGCCCACAGCTTTTGAAATACTCCAAAAGCTTGTGGAACGCCATTTGAGAAGGGTGGAAGCTGTTCTAGTGGCTAAGGGGGCAGCTGGTGATAAGGGGGTTGCCCCTGCAATCAGTAGGCTGTGGGTTCAAATCCCAGGACTGCTAGTGGCACCCCTGAGTTACCCTTGGAAAAGGGACCCACCCACATGCTCCCCTGGGAGCCCACATTTGGTGAATGGGTTAAATACAGGCATGTGATTATAAGAGGCCACTTTCCTTAATAAGGGGGACCAACTCCATATTAAAGTCTTTGTATTTAAATGCTGTGTCATTAAAATCTTTGTTGGTGTAATGGCCATCCATCCCAATACTTATGTCCATATAGCACTATATAACTACACTTGTAGTTAAGATATATTAACTCCCTGAAACTTCAGCCATGAATGGTAACACTGTCTTTTGGTCAAACAGGTTGGAGACTCTGGAGCTCCCTTGTCTGCTAGATAAAAGTGTTCTTGTGAAAATGCTGGCTGCCCCCATCAATCCCTCGGATGTAAACATGATCCAAGGCAAGCAAGCGTGTCCCTGTTTCTCCCTTTTGTTTTCCTGAAAAAACCTGCACTGGCAGTTACGCTCTTACATGCTTAACTGGTCTTTACAGAGTGTCTGCAAAATAACACAATTTTCTGCATAGAAATGTAAACAAAAAAATGAAATGGTTCAAAATATGCTGCATGACACCATATATAAATATGACACCATATCTAAAGCATATATATATAGGTTTTTTTTGGGTGGTCAATAAAATGGCCATTAGTTGTTGTCACCACTGTTTTGGGGGAAAAAAAGTTTATATCTTTAATATTCTTAGAAAGGGTCAAAGTGGTTTCATTGACCATTTTCCCATCAGAGCAATTTAACTGCCTTTGTTTATATCTGAATCATGCACATAAAATAAATTTAGAATTCCCCTGTAACTGTAGAGGAAACCACATCCTGTAAATAATGGTTTAAATACAATCTGTGAGCTTATATTCAATGTGCTAATGTTCTGCTTAAGGACTATAATGTGAACCACTGTTACCCACAACCTCTTTCCTCTTGAACAGGCACCTACGCAATACTACCTGACCTTCCAGCAGTTGGTGGGAATGAAGGAGTGGGCCAGGTCATAGAAGTGGGCAGCAATGTAAAAACAATCAAAGTGGGTGACTGGGTTATTCCTAGGGATGCTGGTATTGGTGAGTTTTGTGCCTTAATGTAACTGGTTAGAATATATGTCCAATATACTGAATTTTTTTTTAACATCATGCCCATATTTTGCACAGGCACGTGGAGAACAGCGTCCGTTTTAAACGCTGATGATCTGGTGACGCTGCCCAGTGATATTCCTGTCGTCTCAGCAGCCACTCTGGGAGTCAACCCTTGCACTGCATTCCGAATGCTCTCTGATTTTGAACATTTAAATCCAGGTTATCTTTAGTAGAAGGTTCCAAACACTGCTGACCCTAAACTAAATATTAACACTTTAAACACCAGTTGCACATATAACTTTCAGTATGATTACAGGTGACACAGTAATTCAAAATGCAGCTAACAGCGGAGTCGGACAGGCTGTGATCCAGATAGCAGCAGCAAAGGGTGTTCACACCATCAATGTAGTCAGAGACAGGTAAAACTATTCCCAAGTCTTGTCATAATCTGCTTTGTTAAAGTCATGAAATCCTTCAGACACTAGTGCCAGGTGGACACACTTTCATTGCAACTTGTTCAAATGGTCACATTTTTGTCTTCAAGGCTTAAACACTCAAACTCTGACCAAAGCCAATCTGAAATATGCTACCAGTCTGAAGTTTTTGCACATCATAGGTTTTTACCACTTATTTATTCATATCAGCTTCATCAGTTTCATATCTACAAAACACATTTTCTCTAAAACATGGAAAGAATATGTAACAGCGCATGTCTGACATTCTGTTAACTGGTTGTGTGGTGATGGCATGAACTTTAAATGCACCCGTTAACTGTTTCATCCCACTGGCTGTCAATAAATAGCTTGTTAAGAAGCTAAAGGTTGTCTAATGATCCACATTATAATTAGGTGGCTTTGTGTAGATCAATAAAAAAAAGGACGTTTTCTAGTTAATAAGTAAATATTGTAGTTATTTGGTAGCAACAGGTACTGAGTGTAATTTTTTTTAGCAAATATTACAAAAGTAACATGCAAATATAGTCTTGGTGTGTACAGAAAGTTTTGAATGATAGTGTACATCCTTTTGAGGCTGCACTAAACAGTTTGTTCATTTAGTGAGATTTTTACGGTTTACTCTCTTTTCATTGCACAACGAATTGATTATCAGGTTAGAGTGTCCATTTAAGCCCCACCATGATCTGCTTTATCAGAATCAGAAAACTTTCAGTGGAAACGATCAAGACGTTGCTATTTCCTCTTCAGTAAATCACATTTATTTTGTAGGTGAAGTCTTGAAGTGTGTGTGGTGTAAATGTGGATTTCCTATGCTTCTCTAGGCCAGACCTTCCACAACTGATTGACAGACTAAAAGCGATGGGGGCCACTCATGTGATTAAGGAGGAGACCCTCAGAAGACCAGAAATGAAGGAACTCTTTATGGTTGGTTTCCTAAAAAAGCAGCAGAATATTTGTGTTCTGATAAAACATCACAGTTAAAATAACATTACAGTAGTTAACCTTGTACATGGAACTACTGAATTGCCTAAATTAAAAGTGTGAAAAGGGAGTCGGACACGCAGCATGATTATGATTCTACAGGTTTGTCCCCGACCTAAGCTAGCCTTGAATGGAGTGGGAGGGAAGAGTGCCACAGAGCTTCTGCGTCATTTACAGTAAGTTAGTTGCTGAGAAAAACTCCTGTTTTGGTCCTGTCACATCTATAAAACGGCTAGTGGACATTTGCACTGATTACTAAGTAAAAGCAGGGGAAAAAACCAGAATGATCCATTTTCTTTCTTTTGCTCTTCTGCCATCTCAAGAAAAGGGGGCACAATGGTGACGTATGGCGGGATGGCTAAGCAACCAGTCACAGTACCTGTGGTGAGCTTGGAGTTCTTACAATAACAGTTTAGCATTTTCTTCACCAAGTTTGTGTGTACTGTGGTTGTATTTTGTGGGTAACCCCTAATTTTTCCCCGCAGAGTGCCCTTATCTTTAAGGACGTGAAAGTACGAGGATTTTGGGTCACGCAGTGGAAAAAGGAGCACATGCATAGTAAGCATAAAAGCTAAATACAGCTGTATGTGACAATTTAAAAGACGTTTCTACATACACATGTAACAAATGTACATATACAATTTTCCTGCTAATTTTAATACAGTTATTACTTATTTACTGAATTTTATGCATATGTGTTGGCACCATTTCAGCCTGCACTTTAGGATTAGGATTCCCTTTGACTAATTTTTTTCACCTCCATGAATTATAGTAATAAAGTGTTAGTTTATGTAAATGCTTGTCTTTTTTCTACTTTAGTGATTATAGCCAAGAAGTGTATTTTTTATTGTATCGGTCCACAGCAAAATGCCTTAAGTGTTGAACTGCTTGCTTCATGTGTTTGTGATAAGATTATAGTTAAGGTTTCCTTTTGAAAATCGTTCTGTGTGGATGAGGTCTGTGTAACAGCACTGGGACATTGCATAACTATTCCTGTAGGTTCTTGGTGGTGATGTGGGTGTTTTGCTTTGCATTTCCAGGCAGCCTAAAAAGCCTTTTTTTATTTATACATTTATTTTAGTGTCCCAGAACCCAACCTCAGTTCCTTAACTAATTCTCAGTTCTTTAATTTCTTTAAATTATCCCGATTGTTAAAATACAAAACAGGAAGTGTTTTTGTTTTGTCACAGTTGTTTCACATCCTCGGTCAGCCTTTTAAAGCAGCTTCTGGCTACTGAGTGTAAGAACAGCACCATGAGAGGGTCACATAATTTAGTATGCTCTGGAATTGTGTACTCCTTTTTAGGATTAAGGCCTAAAGGATGAAATAAGCTCAGAGAAAAATGAAATAGTGGATCTACTGAAAGGCCGACCAAAGTTTTGTACATGCAGCAGAAATGGTAATTGTGGATTTAAAATCAGTAGACATGTGTTACATTTAAGATTGTTCTGAGAAAATAAATTTGGGGAATTTGTTGAGGTGGTGATTGTAAATAAAACAGACATTTGTGTGTGGAAAACAAAGTTATAGATATATTGCAGTAGGTTTTTGCTTTTGAATAGTGCCTTTTCTCTTCCTCTCAGATGATGAGGCCTTGCGTGGAATGCTGGATGAACTGTGCTCCTTAATTCGTGCTGGAAAATTATCACCCCCAGCCTGCACTGAGGTGGGCATAGAAGACTTCCACAAAGCTCTTGACAATGCCATGAAGCCATACATGTCTACCAAACAGGTTTTGGTCATGTGATTCCGCTCAGAATTATACTGCACTTGTTCCAAGCACATGTGCAGCAAATTTCTGTCTGACCTCAAAGTCCACTAGGTGTTATGAGCTTGAGTAATATGCCCAAAAAATGACTTGGCCCTTCTGAATTATAACATCAATGTGCAACTCACCTGAAATGATCAGGGACAGACTGGCACGCTATCCATATCTGTTTATGACTGCTATCTGTAGATTTATGTTAAGTAGTCCGTAATACATTCTGGATATCAGATTTATCCCAACACTGAAGCAGTCTTGTTAATGGTTTCAAATATGCTCTGAAAGTTGTATCATAAAACTGTTACAACCGCACAGTGTCTTTGGAATCTATTTTCACATCATAAAATGAACTGCAGACAGCATTTATGTACTAGTGTTAAAATGATTCAGAATGGTTCTATCAGGAGCAGTTTTACCACACATCAGTCTTGTTAATTCTTTAAAAATTAAAATTGGCTTTGGATTTAAAGGAAAATAAATCTCATTGAAAGAAAAAGGATAAAAATGAATAAAATTTTGCAAAAGTTCAGATGTAACAACGTAGGCACTACGGAAGCATTATTAGTAGCTGGGCCACATGCCAAGCGTCACTGCTAGACCAACAGTCAGCAGTGCTGGGGCAGCAGAGGATGCCCCTTCCTTCACCACACAGCTCTCGTAAGCCTCGAAATCCACCTCTCGTATTGCACACACGTGGTCAACACGACAGTCTGCATCGCACTCTGTCAGGTCGTAGTTTACAGAGTTGAATTCGTAGTACTTCTGCAGGTAGCATTTGTCTTCTGCTATGCGTTCCAAAATACGATGCATGGAGGCTGGAGAGGCATCTGGAACTCTGAAGGCCTCGGTCAAACGATACTCTTTCTCCCAGCGTGCCCGAGCAATGTTTGCATGCGTCAGGTTCAGGTAATAGGTCACCATATCCTAAATGGGAATGATAAATATTTGCTATGTTATTTACAAGAGAGGAACATGAGAATTATACCTAAAGGAAAAGTGTGGTTAATTTATTCATACAGTTGTACGTAGAATATTTTTTAAAGTAATGGTTTTGGTCATACTTTAACCAAAAGTGTTTTGTCATCATATTCAAACACTCGTATGCCAGGGTTATTTGCCCCATCCTCCACTCCAGGCAGTGTTGTTTTCCAAGGTGTAACACCTGGGGTCAGGAACATGGCACTGATTGGAAATCCTGTGAAAATACATTGCATTCATTTTTGATAAAACATTCAAACACAGCATGAGTTCCATTCCAGTAGCTAATTTCTGTGTTAAACCATCTTATTATTATTGAGCCCGAGATGTGACAGTAACCCACCAGACGTATCGTAGAACATTCGAAAGCTGTCGGTGTGGTGATGACCAAAGAACTGGCCTGTAATGATACCATGGTACTTCTGAATTAAATCCAAATACAGTTTATTGAATTCAGTCCGAAACCATGGTTTATGTCGCTTTTTCTCAAAAACTCCAGGGGGGACGTGGCCAACAATGTACACCTGGAAAGGAGAGACTCATAAAAGCAGAATCGTGTACCTTATATCTTAGAACACAAAATTGCTGTGCAATACATCTTGGCATTTCTTTGGAAAGAAACAGAAATTTTACCTTTTCTTTGTTTTTAGCTGCTTCAGAGAGCACCTGATCTGCCCATGTAAACTGGTCTGCTGGATCTTTGATGTTTTCTGTGACTTTGTTCTGGTCATAATAAAGATTAGTGTTGAGAACCAGAACTCGAAGGCCAGTTTGATTCAGCAGTTTCTCTGTATAGTATCCACCTGCACATGAAATTTACTCTTATAATATAGAGAAAGTGATAAATACAGATCATGGCAAAACATGTACTTCAGTGGCAAGAAGTTTTAAGTTGTTGCTGGTCAGTACTGTGGTCGGCATCGCTTTTACCTTTTTTAAAAGTATTGCGCGATGCAGGGTCGAGCCAGTCCTCCCACAACTTTTGTATTTGCTCATAGATGTTATTTTGTTCAGGTGGTAGCTGGCTCTTTGGGTGGTAGTCATGGTTTCCTAGAGCTGAGTAGACCTTAGTATCTGTAAACAACGAAAGAAAGCATTGATAAAACAACGGTCTGTCATCCTATTTAATGTTTTCTGTACTTTTAATTCTTAATTTTGGCAGCACGTACTAGGAAACAGTGCTTTTATGATGCTAGTGAGGTTTCCAACAATACTCAGGACTGCTTCTTCTCCGAGATCCTCATTGGGCACATGAGGTGTGTCATCTCTGTGGAACATTAATGAAATGTTTATATTTTTAGCACAGTCATTGGGACCCACCAGATGGTTTCATATTTTACTCTTATTGTAGTGGGATCTGTGTGGAAATGTCAAACGGGTGGGTCTCAAGGATTGTATAGAATTATGCATAGCAGTTTATGCTTGGGAAGAAAGGCAATGAATACCCAGTCCAAATGATGAAGTCTGGATCAGGCAGGATATTCCTCATGGCATACATAGATGAATTAATGAGGTCCCATGGTGAATCACAGAGATAGTCTCCAAATTTACCCGCATCTGGGGTTGGACGGTTCCCACTCGAGCTACAAACAAATACTGAGTTTCCATCTCCTAGACTGTAGGTCGGATCCCAGTGGAGGTCAGTGATATGCCAGAAGCTACCTGAAATGAACATAAGAAATAAAAAAGGAAAGCTACCTGATCAATGGAGAAACCAGCAGTGTCAGTTTGTGTTACTTTTTTTATTTTTTATGTACACTATCCCATGTCAACATATGCAATTTACACAATGTAAATGTAAATATTATAAACTATTACTAGTTTACCATTTTGAACAGTATTTCAAGAATTCTATGAAGAAGGTAATCAAATTAGTTTTATTTGTCTTGATAGTGTCTGCCCTTAAAACATGGTTAAGAGACTAAACAAACTGATCAGGAAGGCAGGCTCTGTGGTAGGTGGGGTACTTGACACCTTAGAGACTGTGGCAG
>JBBPDB010000007.1:12959849-12986102 GCA_037974465.1 Brachypetersius altus | reverse complement strand
ACCCTAACAATAACTTATTTTCAGTGCAATATACTTATCATAATACTGTGCAATATATCTTGATGTGCAATACATTTGATTCCAAATACTAGATAGAAAAATATATTTCTAGTCTGAGTATATGTTATTATATATTCAGGTATTTTTATTCTGTATTGTTCTGTATTGTCTGAGTGAAAAATAAAGTTTTCTGATTCTGATTCTGATTCTGATTCTGATAAGTCTAAATGTTATTTATAATGACCTGATTGTCAGTGCTTCACAGCTTTCTTAGTATTTTTAGAAACTTCATTCTGAACACATCAAAGAGTATTTTTAAATTTATTTCCTTTTTATACATACTAAAGTGTAATATCACAAAAATATTTATTGTATTTTATTAATAGCTTCAATAAATCCTACGAATACCCTGCAATATAAATCCAGTCCTTACATAGATGTTTAGTTTCATGCTTACTTCCAGTTACAGAGTTAATAGTTGTCATTTTGAATTAAATCTTTACAATCGTTTAGACAAACATTTATACAGTCTTACCTGCCAATGCATTTCCTTGCTCGCAGACAGTTAAAAAGTTGAGGAAAATAACTTTCCAGAAGAAATCCATGTTGAGACTCAGGAAACCGTAGCCTGGGCAGTCAGCCTTGGTCTATGGATTGAATGTTATCCAACTAGAAAGGCATGCAGTTGTCACTGGATGGTAAAACTAAAGATAAGATAAGACAGCTGGAGCCAGTGGAATGATTGGAGTGCAATGACTATCAGCACACATATCAGGAAGATTTCCAGTGACTGTTGAAAAAGCAGGGTTTAAGGATTAAGAAACTCAAGGCTGTGCTGTCTGTTATTCCCAAAAATATATTTACTGAATATCTTCATTGTAACAGTTGTCAGTAGCCCCTTTCATAAGTACTTTTGTTGCTGCTATGTGGTTTTTTACATTATTTTTGGCTGTGATGCATGCCTAAAGCTAAAACACATGATGTTTTAGAAGAAGTGGATACTTAAGTACATGCATTACAATTATTTTGTACCTCTTATCATTTCTTCTAACCTGATAAAGGTCCACAGTCCAATTCTCAGTCAGCCAGCACTCTTTGATGTAGTTCTTGCTCTTATGATCTGTAGATTGGAAATTCTCTATATCATTTGCATTAATGCATAATCGTGCCCTACACTTACCGAAACATCTAACAGTTATAAAATCTTAAACTCGCCTTCATATTATAACATTTGTTTCTGCCCTCCTGCTTTAATCCTGGTGCAACATTTAGAGTAATGGTTGGGATATACAAGCTCAAATAACTTTAGGTCATATTGTCAAAATCCTCACTGCAGCATAACTTGGTATCAGGCGGTTGGGTATTTGCATTACAATGTATCACAACTCACATGTTGTACAACAGTCATATTGCCATATTTGTGTGTTGCCTGTAGAGGGCGCTCCTATTAAGAGCCATGCGGCCTTACCCTCCATCCCCCAACTACACCATATGGACAGAAGTATATGGACAATTTTGACTTGGTATGCTGAAGGATCTTAATACTTCAGCATACCAAGTCATTTCGGAAAATGCCATGCTTCCAACTTTGTGGACACAGTTTGGAGAAGACCCTTTTCTATTTAAGGTCTTCTTGGAAGGCTTTCTACAAGATTTTGGAGAGTTTCTGTGGGAATTTGTGTCTGTAGAGCATTTATGAGGTCAGACACTTTTGTTGGGCGAGAAGGCCTGGCTTGCATTCCAGTTCATCCCAAAGATGCTGTATGGGGCTGTGCGGCCAGTCAAGTTCTTCCACACCAAACTCATCCAATCTTGTATTTAAAGACATGGGACACAGTCATGCTGTAATAGAAAAGGTTCTTCCCCAAACAGTGTCCACGAAGTTGGAAGCATAATGTTGTCCAAAATGTCTTGGTTTGCTGAAGCATTAAAGTTGATCTTCCCTGGAAGGAAGGGGCCAAGCACAAACCCTGGGTAACAGGGTACTTTTGGTCATATAGTGTAACTGATCAAAGCACATGTGGAGTAAAACAGAAAGCATTAGAGTGACCCAGCTAAAATGTGGGATGATGGTTAAATGAAACCAAAATTAAGCATTTTGGCCAAAACTATTAGGAAGTTGTGAGGTTGCTTTGGTTTCTTATTTCTTAGTTCATAGAACAGTATGTAAAAACACTATTTTTGCATTAAATAATAAAATAATATTATTATTATGTCAAATCGTGTTTAACTATTAAGTATTATATTGAAAATGCTACATATTTATTACAATTATAAGTATTATGGTCGATATTGTTTAACTGCATAATATTATATTTGAAAATACTACTTATTTAAAGAATAAAATTAAAACATATCATTATGTTAAATATTGTGTAACTGTGTAGTATTATATTTAAATTACTATGTATTGAAGAATGAAATGACAATCATTGTTCAACTGTGTAGAATATTTAAAAACAATATGTATTAAAGAAAAATTACAGTACAATTATCTTAAACATTGTTTAATTCTATGATAGATTACAAAATACAGCTTATTAATGAATAAAATAACCGTCATGTTAAATAGTGTTTAACTGGTCAGAAATTGTAACGCGTTGGTTTGAATAAAGTTTTTTCAAAGGCTGGATTTCGCGGGAAAGTTTTGTGACGCAGGCGCGCTCTCGCTGAATTTGAGCGCGCGGAGCAGAACTGTGCAACAACAACAACAGAGTATCTTCCTGCCTCTCTCTCCTTCCCTCAAGAGTTTACAGCTGTTTTCTCCACAAACACCACGTTCTCTCTCACTTAATTGAAACATGTGGAACCAAGGTAAGCAGCTCTGATGACTCTGCACTCAGTAGTAACATTTTGACAGCACTGAGCCTGTTAGCTCCTCAGTTAGCAGACTAACACTGAACTGTACTGGTGTTACTTAGTTTTCAGACAGTTTTTTTATTCTTTTGCCCTTTATAGAAGCTAAGGTCCTTTTATGCTTCATCTGATTTTAACTACCAAGTCTTGCACTTATATCCCGAGTCGGAATAAAGCCCAGAACACACAGTAATGAGGGTAACCAAGTTACTCAGGCTCCTCCTGCACTTCAGCAAATATTGTCTGCAAGTTCAGTTTCAGGGCCTTGCTGACCATTAGGAAATTGACAAGTGGTCATCATATGTATATACACTGTATGTGCAATGCAATGCATATGCATTTGCGACACCGTTTTAGAATAATTGGATTATACTGTGTATATAGACACACATACGACGTTTAGTACAGCTGCATTATACCAAAATGCAAAAACAATATTCAGCAGCCTCTCCGTATCTGCCTTGCACACCCCACAGTTGCTCGATCAGATTGCGATCCTTGTACCATTCCTGAACATTTTTTGCAGCACATGATCGTGCAGACAGAGGTCACAGCCATCAAATAATACAATTATCATGAAGCGATGTACTTGGTCTGCAAGAATATTTTGGTAGATGTTACATTTTAAAATGACATCCACATAAATGTCAGGAGTTTCTCATCATAACATTGCTCAGTTCTCCATCCAGCTTACCTTGTTCCCGTGGTGTGTACTGGTGCAATCTGCATAAGAAATTTGCAAGTACACCCAAACAGCAATCTAAAAAAACAACCATGATTCAGCAGACTCATCTTCTGTTGCTCAATGGACCAGTCTTGATGCTCATGTGCAAATTGTAAGCCCTTTTGGACAGTAATCACCATGGGAACCCTGACCAGGCTTTGGCTGTGCAGCCCCATACATAAATGTTAATTGCACTGTGTCTTCTGACACCCTTCTGAGGAGCTACTGGCTTTGCTCCCCATGTGTTTCAGTGAGTCTTGGGTGCCCATGACACTGTTGCTGGTTCACAGCTTTTCCCTCCTTGAACCATGATTGGTAGCTACTACCTGTATTTGGTACACCCCATAACAAGATGTATGCATATCGGTGTGTGTTTTAGTGACAGTAAGCTACATATACCTTTATCATGATCTCTAGAAAAGGTCTATATTTACACTTATTTTGCTTTTTTTTCTCAGGATCATATGGAGAAGCCAGCATGGGTGGTGGATACACACAGTCACCAGGGGGCTTTGGTTCACCTGCTGCCTCACAAGGAGGAGACAAAAAGGGGGTCAGTCTTTACAACTTTATCATAGTCTGAGTGTTTGTGTGATAGTAAGTGAATATTTAGAGGTATGAGTCATTAATTGACATCTATCGCCATACCTTCCATCTCTTTTTTGTGTGTGTGTGTATATATATATATATATAAACATTTTTTTCCTTTTTTTTTTTCTTTCTTCTTCTTCTCCCAAAGAGGACACGCGCACAGCAAATTGTTCCCTGCACAGTCTCACAACTCATGACTGCAGCTCAGGCAGAGGATGTTTTCAGAGTGGGTGATGTTGAAGTTGCTCAGGTGGGTTTTATTTCTCATCTATACACTTACAGGGAAAATGTTTTTAATATGCATAGATTGACTCTATAAACATGGAGAAGTTGTGTTTTGCAAATAGCTGGAGGGTGATCTAGACCTGTCTAAGAGTACCTTTGAAGCTAGTCTACTTGTCATAAATATTCAAAATATAAGTTTTGTGTTTTTATGAGGAGGAATTGTTTTTGTTCTGGTCACTATAGGTCACTATTGTTGGGATCATCAGAAGCACAGATAAGTCCATGACTAACATCCAGTACAAAATTGATGACATGACAGGGGCCCCCATGGATGTGAAGCAGTGGGTTGACACAGAGGTAAGGAGGTGTTTTAGGACCCTGTCCTTTAGTTGAGAGGTGTGGTGTTTTTTCCTAAAGATAAGAAATGGCCTGTTTGATAAAATCAATCTATTGTATGTTAAAGCAAATAAAATCTCTGGATAGATTTTGCTTTTGATATATAAACATCTGCAAAATTTAGAAATTACAATAATATCTACCTGTATTTGCACAGTAAATAAAATTTCCCTGTATGTTCTGGTGAACTGAAGAAGTCATCAGATGTTAATTTTCGCATAGTCTTGTGATGTTTCTAATAAAATCAGTCCTAAATAAATCTTACTGTGTACTTACACCTGGTGGTGAAACTGTCTCATTCTTAGGATCCTAGTGTGGATAGCTCAGTCATACCCCCCAACACATACGTCAAGGTCTCCGGCAACCTGCGATCTTTTCAGGTCAGGACCTCTACATGCATGTTCATATTTAATAACTTTGTTTTCTTTGTCAAGAATTACAGAAGCCTACAAGTGAAGTGTTGAGACCATACTGCTGTGAAATACAGAAACTAAATTACAAACTATTGGAAGTGTATACCCACCTGGTTAGCATTGTGCAAACTTTGTTTAAATTATGCCTTAAATGGAAGTATTCTCCAATTATATTATGCATTATTAATCTGCTTTGTAGTGTTTTCTTCATACTATTAGAAATGTTTATAGTCAAAAATGTCACATTTAAGTAAATGTGAGATTTTAACTCTGGTTCAAACTTGAACTCAAGTTTAGGACACTTAAATGTATGGGTTGATTGTCATCTGTTGAAAGTGGTTATTGTTGTATGGTAACATTCTTTCCCATGTGCATTTGTAACGTATTGCAGTTAATGGGAGTTTGTTTAGCAATTCAACACAAAGCCTACATACTAAAACTGAATTTCTCTCAGAATAACAGATCTTTGGTGGCATTCAGTGTCCGGCCCATAGAAGACATGAATGAGATTACTTCTCATATGCTGGAGGTAGTGCAGGCTCATATGCTGCTGAGCAAACCACAGACCATGGTGAGAAAAACCTTCACAAAAAAAAACACATAACGCTTCCTGTGCATGTTCAGAGCTTTTCGCCATTGTAATCATTTGTCTCACTACTTGCTGTAGTTATAATCCCATTTTTCTGTGCATGATCACACTGCATAGTATTACACTATGTGTAAAATACTGCATGAGAGAGACAGTATATTGGAATTGGTATCTCTAAACAGTGTGTTAAATATTTAGCATAAGGCATGTCACAGAAAATGCAGCACACTAGGTAGAACAAAGTTGTTAGAGAATGACTGCTGTTACTGTGATTGTGTTTTTAGGTTGGGGGAGGAGGAGGAGGTATGAACAGCAGCATAATGCCGATGTCCCGCCCTGGCATGGGGGGTATGGATGGTGGGGGCATGGCTGAGGGCTATTCAGGGGCTAATTCTATGGCCAATAATGGATTGAGTCCTAACCAAAACCAGGTTTTTGTTTTTTTAAAATCATGCTTAATTATAATATGAGTGAGCGTCAAGGTTACGGTCAGTTTATGATTATGCTGGTTTCTGCTGTGCAGGTTTTAAGTTTGATAAAGAGCTGCCCAGAGCCCCAGGGCATCAGCATACAGGAGCTGAAGCAGAGACTAAGTGGCATAAGCATGAATGTAATCAGGTATGTTTTCTTCTGGGTTTTTTCCTGAAACCTTTACACCCTCTCACCCACTCACACCCTTTGTATCACCAGTTGACAACTGTATTTAGAGTAGAGTGAAGCGTCTGGAGTTCCTCTTAAAATGCTTCCTGTTTTGCGTTTTTAAGAAAACCAAATTTTCAGAAGTGGCCTAAGGGAGCTATAGTTTGGCATTTTCACAGTATCGTAACTTTTTCACCGTTTTACCATCGTCACAGTATTTAGCTAAGGTTTTTAAACATGCAAGTAGGGGAAAAGAACAAAGGCGAACCTTCTTTTAGACTTGCGTGTTTTTAACGGTGTTGACTATTTAAACATTATATTTCCAAAACGATGTGTGTGGGAATAGCTTGCACTATTCCCAGAGTTGTGGTTTATTAGTGCATGTTTGTTTTCTATGTTGTTAATGCTTCATTAACAGACATTTGCACGACATTTCATTTTAAAGCTGTCTATATTTAGGCCACATTCTGGCTGAATTTTAATTCACATAAACTGACCACCATACATACATAGTTTATGTTGTTTTTTTGTTTGTTTTTGTAAAACATAACTAAATGTTTAACATTAACAAAACTATGTAAGTTTGCCAGAGACTTTTCCTGTTTGATGAATTCAGATAATTCAGTTAATTGATCTGAGTCAGTTTTTTTTTTTTTTACCTCAAAAACAAATAGTTGGCTTTAAACAAAAAAGATTAAAACCAGTCTGAATGGCTGCATGTACTGCTGTTTGTTGTATAGACCAGTCTTAATGTGCTTGGTTTACAGATGGTTTTAAGTTGTGAAAAGCATAGCTGATTTTATGACTTACAAAACCATAATCACAGTTAAACTTGAGAAAAATGAATGTAGCCATTTATTTCGACTGTATTTTAAGAGAATATAATCTAAATTAGTCTTAAGTGCACAGAAAATGTAGTATTTTAGCAAAGATAACCCTAATTTATCTTTGCTAGTTACATGTAGTAGCATAACATGCCAGTGCTGAGCTGAGCCAACTTCAGCATTTAAAGAGCTAACATAGTTGCAGGGTATTATCAACAACCAATTAGGAAACGAAGTCCAGCAGTTTGTTGGAAAGAAGTATATCTGACTTGGTTTTTCAATATTGGAGTCAAATTGCAAGTTTAAATTCAAGTCTAAATGTAGTTGGGCATATGCCATACAAGTTAAACTATGTGTGGGGAACACTGCCTGTTTTAGTTAGGCTCTATTTACTGCCGCATGTGCAAGTGAGACTAAGAAGTGTGCACATGTGCTCTTGCTTCTTGATATTGTAGTTTTCTGTTGCCGACGTGATGGCAACTCTTATAGTCAGGTCTTCTGTTCATGGTCATTTTTTAATGTGCTATCATGCTGAGATTCGTCAGCACTGGAACGGATTCAGGGCAGGACTTCACTTCAGCACTTCACTATGCATTTTAGTAGGTGTCAGTTAAAGGACTATTACTCCATTAAATGAAAATTATTATTATTTTTTTTTTTGCTGTTTCCATATTTGACAGGTAGTTTGCCATGATTCAGAAATGTCATTTACATGAAGTTTTATGTCAGTAATATGATTTGTAACACTGTGGAAGTATTTCCTGTGTCATGTTCATAATGGACCATTACAGTAAAGCTGGAGCATAAAGCCATTAATGGGTTTCTTAGTCACTCGCGTGTGTTAGTACTCACTTTTTATGATGCCCTTGCTTGCCATATGAAACCATGTATTTTGTCCGTAAGCCCTGTCATGTACTAGTGCTACGTGTACCATTTTTTAAGACACTGTACTTTTGTAATCAAAGTAAAAACTGCATTTTATATACAGACAGGTTGTGGACTTTCTCAGCAATGAAGGACACATATTTTCCACAATCGACGAAGACCACTTCAGATCAACGGATCAAGAGTCGTAAGGGTCATCTATGACGTGTACTAAGCATCATCTCCGTCTGCTCACTAGTTCTACAGATATCCACCTATTTACCACACCATAATTACATCTAAGCTGACAGCATGGTGTGGCCAGGAAGTGGCAAGCGAGTTCAGCTTCAGCAGAACTACATTCAATGTGACTGAAAATGCAGCCATGCTTTGTGCTTGTGAGGTTTCTATAAAAAGCAGTGAACATTTATAAACATTTTTCAGAAACAGTTTTAATATAAATACACTGTTCTTTAAACACGTGCTGTCTATAATTGTTTCATGATAGTCTGAAACTTTTCTGTAGTTTGATATCATTTCGTTTTACTTGCTAATAAAATGGAAACCCTCTTAAAATAAATACTATTCCACAACAAAACAGTCTTTCTCTCTTGAGTGGACATTTTGCAAACTCTTCTCACCTCCTATCTAGTAAAACATGATACTGTCAGGAACTTTTATTACATCCTCCACAACTTCGTAGTCATGGTCACTGTCTGAGCTTTTCCTTTCTGTTTGGGACGAAAGGGCAAAAAAGATGAATTAGAAGCTTTATATCTGCTTTAAGTTGCTTTGTAGTGGCCTGGCTGCCTTAAAATTGAGTTAATTTAACTTCTAATAAGTTAACAATAATCTGTTTCACATTCGGTTACATTTTAAATACAATGTCTAAGCAGCAGGTAAGCTTTTTTGTACTTTAAAATATGACAGACCTGTGTGGTGGTGCTTTTGCAGTTGTTTTTTTGGAGTCTGCACGTATGTGTTGGGCACCGCGGCGCTCTCCAATACAGGCTTTCTAGGTAATGCAGGAGGGGCGAGTTCTTCGGACTGGTTTGCATAAAGGAAGGAAAGGCATCAAACAATTTGCAAGTTGCTAGCTCGACCAAATGATATGTCGAAAAGGGGAAGTAACATGATATGTGCTTCAGAATCAAAACCTGTTCACAACAAATGTCATTTTTAAAGCTGCAAAACTAAATCTAAATTAAAAGCCAACACTGATGTCGGTTAACTGCTCACTTAATGAGAAGCTGCTCACCTCCAATGTTGGCAGAGGTGGTGGGCTACGTCTTCTATGGGTGGGCTTTGTGTGTTCCACAGACAGACTACTGAGTTTTTCAGTAACAGCGCGCCTGTTGTGTGCAGATTCCCCTTTAGGGTTAGCTTTGTTTTTCTGGGGCTCTGATGATGATGGTTTGCGTTTAGGAGGACGTGGAGGAGGAGCTGCTTCTGGCTGGGTAAGCCTGTGGTATTCATGGTAAAAGTGTTCTGTTATCTCAGTAACAGTCTCTAAGTGAAACTCTGGGGTCTGACCATCAGCCCATGGCAAGGGGTCCGAAGTGAAGCTTACAGACATTTGCAACCAGCTAAACGGCAGTGCGAAGCATTGCTGTGGTCGTTCAGGTAGGCTAGCCAGCACTGTGGTTTCCTCCAGTGCCTCTTCCAGCGTCAGTGCAGTTAACCCCGCCAGTGGATCTTGTTCAAGCGCCTTATCGCGACTTGCCACTTTGACCTCAACGGGAAAAGGAAAGTTTTTGCCTAATTCGGCTAAAGAATACTTCTTTTTGTCCACCAGCTTCTCTGCAAACTGAGCTGGCATGAACAAAGGCAGGCAGATCTCTTCGCTCTGATTCTCATCCTCTTCATCGTCATCGTCATCATCGTCATCGTCCTCCACGGTCCTGCAGATCAAGCTCTCCAATCTTTCTGCAGGTGCAGTGTCACCTCTTGGTACTTCCACTGTCTGTAACCTCAGAACCTCCAGTTGTTCTCCAACACTTAAAGCAGGCACTTTTTCCTCCTCCACTGCCTCACAGTGCCTCGTAACACTGACTCTCAAGTTAGGAGAGCGAGAGAATGCTACATACAGCTCATACACTGAGCTAAACTCCCTTGGTCTTCTTTTCATTTGGCCACCATAGGCATGTGAAATCAAGAAGTATTGTTGGGCTTTCCTTCCCCTTGGCGTGCATGCCAACACCATTCGTGTATTTTCCCATTTGTGCAACACAAGGTGTTTGCCTGTCCGCAGCTCTTTGAACCAACTGCAGCAAAATAAACGATTGGTCTCAGGGCCCTCCAGGATCTCTGCCATGGTAGGAAAGTTCTCTTTCGGCTGAATGGCTACTTCAGCCATCGAGAGTGGAGTTACAAATGTTAAATCTTTACACTGTTCAGTCACATCGATAACATCCACTTCCAGGCTGGAGGGGAATTTCACTATGTTCTTCCTCACTGTGAAAACAGCAGAAGTGACCATACATTAAATACTGAAGCATTTACTCGCAAAGTTTAATGATCAAAAGAACTTTTAGGTGAGACAAACTGGTAATATTTACTGTGCATGATGCCTTGGATTTGATAAACTGGAGTAAAAATCAAGGGACTGCCACATTTCTTTGACTTTGTTGTGCGGAAGCGTCGCCTGCACAGCCTGTCTGAGAGCATGATCTCCGGCAGACTGTAGCCACGGTTGTTCTCACACTCATAGAACTCTCCGTGGCAAGCGAGGGGAATGAGCACTGTGGCAGGAGCTCCTTGCTGGCCCATCAGCTGACAGCGAGCATTTCTTTCCCCATCTTCCCTGACCTCCAAAGACAGTAGGGTTATCTCTTTTCCAGCTGACACTGTGAGGTTGTCTATGACCATTTCGTTGCTACTGATGAAGGAGAAGGAGCCGCAGGCATCGACTCCAACAGGCTGCAGGCCTACCAACTCCTCTATTGTACTGTAGGGTAGATCTTCAGGAACAATTTTGAACAGACCTATAGACACACATGATTAGCATTAACTGTGCAGATTGAGAAAGAAGATATTTTGAAACGCCTCAACATCTCTTGCATCTACCGTACACAGGCACGATTGTTCAAAAGTGTCAAAGAAAAGTCAGCATGGGCGAATGTGGTTTAACAGTAACGTTTTTACAAGATCACAGTGATACTAGTGGTGAGTTCTGCACTGGGGCTTTTGGCTGTTTATGAGTTCATCACCTGTTGCATGTGGGACTGAAGTTTTCATAAGACATTACTAGAAAACCAGACATTACTGGTAAATATATTACACAGATACACGTATATTTTGCTACCTTTTAGGCCTATGTTAGATATGGCAGCCTTCATATCTTTTTTTTAGTACACAGTTTGCATTTGTCTCTTCAGAATAGAAGTAACATTGCGTGCTTTGAAAACCTCACACTGCTGTGTGTGTAACTGGCGTATTATTTTAGTGTTAAACTGGCATTAGCACATTGCATGCCCCTCAAATGTTGCTGTGATGAGAATTAACCTGCACAATATCAAGTGATCGCGTGATGGTCCTTTTCCATTGGCTGGAAAGAGTGGCTGACAAACCGCTGGCAGTTGTGATACTTGACATCCAGTAAATTCACATATATGTACAAAATAGTCAGTGAACCCGTATACAAGGTGGTTAATATAGTCTTTTTAAGTTTGGAAATATTCTGTGTAACTACAGTTTAACGAATAGACATGATTAATTACAGATGAACAATGGGACAATAATATGATTAGCAAAGTAATAGTAAAATAATACTGTTCTGGAATTTTTTTCCTGAAATGACTGAAAATGTTTTGCCTATTTTATTTGATCAGATTCTTTGGTGGTCTGCAAAAGTGTGAGAACTAACATGTGTCCCCATATGTCTTGGTTTGAAAAATATAAAGCATTTCTGAGTTTATTCACTATTTCTGTACTCACCTGAATGTTCTATAGGCAGCTCAAATGTCTCGTTGGTGCTCACGTCCTCACAACAGACAGACACCAGTTTCAAACCAATGATCTTTACCAAGTCTCCGGTAGAAAGACAAACCTCGTTCCCCGATAGTTCATACACAGAGCCTGAGAATGATAATAACCATCAGTGTCGTTTCACACAGCAACCATGTGCTGAAGTGTGGCTGATAATCACAATATGTTTCCTGGGCAAGGCGACCGTGACCAGAAGCGACAAATTATAAACAACAATGAACTACTTATAAATAATCAGAGCAAATCATAATTTCGTATTTGAAGCTGTAAAGACCTTTCTAACTTTCCGTTACAGTGTTCCCTAAGACTAATTAAACACCTGTTACTTGCTCATCTTGCCTTATTTTAAAGTTAACAGGGCGCAACAGTAGGGATATCTTAGAGAAATAGAGACTCAATAATTTTGTTCATTGCACATATTATTTTTATTAGTGGTGGGCATAGATAATTTTTTAAAAATCTACATTAATCTCACTGTAATCTTGAAATTAATCTAGATTAAAATGGCTCATTTGAATTCTGCTGAAGGCTTTCAGAATATGTGTGCTACCCAAATAATGACTAAAAGTAAATCTTTGAGAACGGGTTTCTCAACTCCTACAGTAAACTAATTACGCATTGCACAAGGTGCAAACAACCTTAGTCTTGTCGGGGTTTCCATTGGGAAGATTCTTAGAAATAAATTTTCCCTGAAGCAAACCCAGCGGCTTCAAAGCTGCAGCCATGTTAGCACGTCACGTTTGATTTCACAGTAGGCATACACACAAGTTCAAAGACTTGTTCACGCACCCTACAGTGCAATTTGGCTAGGTATACATCTGAGCTAAAATATCAAGGTGGAAGTCATCATAGTTTGCTAGTATAGACCCAGCTCCCAACCCAACTTTGTGAATAGAGTAACGGTAATATTTTTTTTATCGCCCGATAAGAGTCTCACATTAACGCAGCACGTTAACGCCGATAACGGTCCCTCCACCACTAATTTTTTATTCAAATGGCCTTTCTACTGCAGTGTGTGCAATATCAGGAAAAGGTAAGTCAGAATAGATAGTATCATGTTGACAAAGAACGTGTTTATTTACTATCTACTCAGTTCTGAACTTAATATAAAGACCACAGAATATGAGAACAGTAGTAAACTTAACCAACAGCTTTTTGTTAGTTGAAAACACATTCAATCATGTTCTTCCATGCATAACAGACCTCTATAAATTTAAATGTAATACATCACAAGATGAAACCATGGTGAATTTAGGTAGAAAACAAACAAAAGTAGTCAATATCAGCTTTTCATAAACTTTGGCCTGGTGCGCTTGATTGAAGCCAAGCCCTTTTCCTACACACTCATGATCTCGCAGAGGCCATTTCTAATCCTGTTCTCAGTCTAACTGCCAGAGGTGGGTAGAAATGTAATTACAATGTCAAGATGTTAATGGTTTTGCGTTATTCTGGTTATTTTCAAGTGATAATACACTGCAGGGTGTGTTTGTGAAAACTAACCTATTATTTTACTCAATCATTTCATTAACATTTCATTACTAAGTCCTTTATTGGTGCTGATAGCATCTGTATTACCTTCTGGTCATATCACTGGAGCATTAGAGCTTTATTTCAGACTAAAATCTCTTTTAAAACGGTAAGGGGAATTACAGTTCTACTTTAGTGGTTTTTGGACCATGTATGAAAAGAAATAAAGAATCAATTAGTTCATTCCACATAATATTTTTTATTCAAATGACATTTCTGATTCAGTGTGTGCAATATCGAGAAAAGGCTGTGAATGCGTCAGTTACATTAGTAACAGTAGTAAACTTAACCAACAGCCAGTTCATAAACTAAAACACTTTCTGACGTTGAAAGTGACTGACCTGTATAAATATATATTTAATTATTGATTGGAGACGACTCCTTTTCCTACACACTCACGATCCCACAGAGTCCATTTCTAAAAGTGGCATTTGGTCAATGTCCTTATCCAGAGTGACTTACAATCATTAGTTAAAGGGACAGTCCTCCTGGAACAACTGAGGGTTCAGTATCTTGCTCAAGGGCACAACTTCATGGTCAGCAGGTTCACACGCAAGTGTTTTATGCACTAAGCTACTTCCGCCCCTCGTATGTTTTTTTGTTGTTCTGTTGTTCAGAATTCTGCAATACAACTCAACCCTCTCTAACCCATGAATTAACAGAAAGTTACTGAATGTTAATATCATCCTCTCATCATCTGCTGCTATTTTATTGCTTTTATTTGTCTTCTTATTGCATTCATACTACGTCACTTTCATAAACCATTCTGCTGGTAAAGCACACTGAACCTTACACGCAGCAATGTCAGTGTTACAGTGATTGTTACAATAATGTTCTTGCAATTATGGTGCAGTATTATGTAGTGTCTACTTTTTTGAATTTTCAACAAAATATCTTTTGTTCTTCTTATTGCACTGAGCTTGCTAATGTCTAAAGAAATTTCCTTGGGATGAATAAAGGGTTTTCTTATCTTAATCTCAGTCTGACTACCAGAGGTGGGGTAGAAACTTAGTCACTAGTTATTTATAAAGGATTTGCATTTTTTCTGGGTATTTTCACGTTATACACGTCAGGTGTATGCGAAAGCAAACCTACACTTATTTCATTTCAGTATTGCTCTCTGAAGCATTCGCACTTCATTTCGGACTAATGGACTCTTAAAGAGAGAAGCGGAACTACAGTTCTGCTTTGGTAGTTTTTAGTCCTGGTACTATTTATTTCTTCATTTCAAGGGTTTTTTCATGCAATGGTTTATTCTACTCAGTCCAGATCTGCCAGCAAGGTATTCATTAACATCTGATGATAAGGTGAGGAATCACTTGGAACTGAACTGTTACAGGCACTGTGGTGGGTTTGTTCGCGATTTGCCTACCTTGAAAATAAACTCCAGAGCAGACCTGCAAGATCCGAGGTAGAGTTGACTGGTCCAGGTTGCTGATGAACACCCGTAGGTCCAGCACGTCCCCACCTTCATCCATCCCTCAGCCCAGGTACAAATGCAATCTAATGCTGCAGAAAGTGGCTGACAAGTCAGAGCTGCCTCGCCCCGTTTCACTTCTGGATAAGAAAAGAAACCAGGGAACTTCCTACTGAAGCGAGTTCATATTAACTGCGCACACATATTCTGTCAGGCGCACACACGCTCACTCGCCGTGTAAGAAACTGTGACTTTCTTGGCCGAGGTTGAACTAAAAAAAAGCCTATAGTTTCCCGTCATGTGACCTGAAAGTTCAGTGACTCTTGTAGTTTACTGTAAAAACATTTGACCACTTTTATGTTTTTGTGCCGGATGTATGTTTAAACAGCCAGAGTTTCAGACCACACTGCCACCAGAGACTGAATAAGATGAGCTCAACAGGTCTGAAGTTACAGTAATTATTATATTATATCAATAGTAATAATAATAATAACAATAATAATAATATGACAATACTAATAAGAATAATGTTGTTAGTATTATGTGAAATTTTTGTGATATAATGTCCTGATTATTATCATTTCTGACCTATTGAATGTTTCTAGAAAAACTTAAGTCTTAACCAGTAGGTTATGTGCAAACTGCAAATGCAAATCAAAACTGAAGACCATAAAGATTTTATTCAAGACCTGAGAATGGACAAATGATCCCAGAATGTATTTTATTTTAAATATCTGTTACTGGCCTGAGTGTAATGGTGTGTTATTGCTATTCTATGTCTAAATGCAAGCCAGGACCCTTAATTTACTTATTTGTTTGTTTATCAATTTTACAATGTTTATTCTTTAATCACCAAATAAAAACAAAACAAAACAATGACATGAAAGGACTTGAGGCAGCAAATGTGCAAAAACATGATGTGTGAGAAACAAATGTGTGTGAAAGATAAAGACAGAGAGACAGCTGAGTTTTTGTTTTCTCTTCTTGGAACTTCCGACATCCATGAAAATGATCATAAGAGACGTCCAAGACACCAGTACTCGTGCTGTGCAAGGTGCAGACAGCTACAAAGATCTTTACTACAGTTTCCATCTTTGTGTTCATAGAAACACCTACACCTGAACTTCAGCCTTCACTAATCAATCCTTTTCTCTCTATTTCCTCTTGGCTCAGTGCCCCATTGTCACCCACTGGGAGTAATAATTAAAGGAAAGTAGTTGGAGATGTAAGCAGTATCTGCTATAAGGTACCACCTCCCATTGATTGCTGCTAGTTGTTAAAAAATAGAAGCTCTTAACATGGCCTTGCAGTAATATGTAAAAAACGAACAGAATCATCCACAGTTGCTTGGAGAATGTCTGAATAAAATTATTTTTTATTGGTAATTGTCTGCTCTGCTAGTTGGCCTTCGTGTCCTTTGTGTCAGCCATCAGTAACAGCAATGACACTCTCAGTAGGACAATTAAAGGCAGCTGACGTGGCCCTCTTGTGGTGCTCTGTAGTCCAGACAGTGAGGGACCGGGTCAGGGAACAGGTTAGTTTCAGCACTGTAGGATTTATCAAATCTGTCAGCAGTTTCTCGAAATAAATTTTTATTTGCCATGTACCATAAAAACATGAGTGGAGGGATTTGTCAGGAACTTCATGCCGGTTGTATTTGACGAGTCTCAGCCTTATCAAATTGTCACAGAATGTGTGGAACTGTTTTGTGGATTGTTTTGAAGAATAGCATGTCTGAGGGACACACAAGCATGAAGCAGAATGACAACAATTGATTTTTTTTTTTTACTATGTGTTAAATGTTGTCAGGGGAGGGCAATGTTTTTGGCTTCCACTGCTGTGTTTTATCATTTGGAAAGTTCAGAATAAATAATACAAATGATTACAAAATACAAAACTATATTAGTAAACTACATTAATTATTTGCTGTACTGGATGCACATTTGCTCCTCTTCAGTCTGTCCTTCTCTCTCAAGAAGTTTGTTCTTTCTTTCTTTTTTAATAAAAGACCACAAACCAATGTTTTCGAGAGGTCATACTTTTTTTTTAAAGACTTTACTTCCTCATTTCAGCGAATTTCCCAATCGAGCACTTGAATGTGTGACAAATTGTAAGTACAGTTTCCAAACTGGGAAGTGGGATCTTACAACATGCACTTTACCCTTCAGTGTTGGAAATCCTTTCCTGTCTGGGTTCCCTGATTTCACCTGATCTGTAGTTTATGGCCTCACTAAATATATTGGTAGAGCTGACAAGCACGTGTCTCCACAAGACTTCTGGATCAATCGATGGAAATGAGAAAATATCAACATCTCTGGTCTTCTCTTATCATTCCTTATAAGAAAAATACTGAGAGCGAGTAGAATCTCTTCAGGTCCTTCATGGTTCTTTCTTGTGGACTCTCCTCTTCAGCTCACCCTGCAGTTCAGGAGGCCATGTCCAAAGCTTCTGTGGTCACTGAATCAGAAACAGAAAACTGATCCCAGAGGAAACTGCTTATGCTATAAATGCACATAGATACATAAAGAGCGTAAAATATAGTACAAGTCAAAATAAAAGTCAAAATACTTCTCCAGAAATACTTAAGCAATACTTAGTACTAATCACATTATGCAAACAACATGTTATAGTCAGTAAAGGAAGTGTATTTAAATTCTAAAGATACATGAATTAAATATCTGCTGAAGTATTTCCTATTTAACCCAAATAGTGGTTTTGAGTTGTTCCCTGTGCCCAGTCTGCTATTTTACGTGATAATTATGAGGGGCCGTTTAGGAAATATTTCAGACTTTTGTCACACAAACACATTTGAAACACACACACATTCACATATGAAACTGTCACGCATGCATCCACACTACTGAAAACTCACACACACATATATGAAACACTCTTACAGATACAGGTGAAACTGACTCATGCACGTATGAAATGCATTATTATGTAACAAAAATAAATTCATATAGCATAGTGAGGCTTTTCACCTGTATCTGTATGAGCATTTCACATGTATCTGAGTGAGCGTTTCATATGTGTGTGTGAGCCCTTTTCATCTGTATGTGTATGTGTTTCATATGTGTGTGTGCGCGTAAGACCATTTCACCTGTATCTGTATGAGTGTTTCATATATGTGTGTGTGAGTTTTCAGTAGAATGGATGCATGCGTGACAGTTTCATATGTGAATGTGTGTGTGTTTCAAATGTGTTTGTGTAACAAAAGCCTGAAATATTTCCTAAACGGCCCCCCATAGATAATGAGTTGTGAGACTGCACATGCACTCTATTTTTATTTACCCCTGAAAATATACCAAACCCCTTCATTTGAATTAAGCGGCCATTCATTTGTGAACCCTTAATCTTAAACATAAACGATTCATTCAAGAGGTTCTATTATTTAACTTTAAAAGGTATGTGGAAAATTCAGTAGTTTACCCCTTAATCAGCATTAATCTGTGCATTTTGCCCTTAGTTTCCTGGACATTAAGGTAACAATTGAGGTAATTTTAAGAGTTAGATTAAGGGAATTGGTTTGGTTACTATTGCAATACATTTGCAAATATTTGTGGCCAGCAGTCCTGACTGGGGGGAAATACATCACAGCAATGCGCCACCCCTCACTTTTGTGTGTGTGTTAGTCTCAGCCGGTGCTGTAGGGGGCTCTGTGTGATCTCTGTGTGAGCTGCAGGAAGAGGGGGGCGAGTTTCTGTAGTGTTTTTGTAGTTTATTGAAAGAAGAATGGAGCTTTAGCACGATGGCTAAACCTACACCTGCAAATATTCCAAATTTTGACTGTCCTTCTTGGTAAGGAACTTTTTTTTGCTCTGTTTGCATGTACTCACCCCACTATGTTTTGATCTGTTGAGAGTTTTGTCGACATTTTAGCACGTTAGCGCGTTAGCAGGCTAAATAGGCAGCTAGTGAAGCAGCATTGAAATATTACTCGTCCAGAAAGGTTCATGTAAGTTTTAGTTTCATTTCCCATGTCCAATAAAAACCTTTCAGGCCCAAATGCTTTTCCCCCTCCATGTAGATACAAAGGTGAGTTAGTTTGCTCAGTTAAATAGTTATTTGGCTCTGCAGGTTGCAGGAGCCCATAGAGGCCACTGCACAGATAATGTAGCTGATGGAGCTTTCTGATTCATAAACTATCATGATCATTGCATGAATAAAGTAAAACGTTTTACATGTACATTTTGGATGTAAAGTACACTATATGGACAAAAGTATTGGGACACACCATTCAGGTGGCCCCCTTACTTCAGTGAAGCTATACCAAGACATTTAGGACAACGCCAGTTTGAGGAAGGCCCTTTTCTGTTCCAGCATGGCTGTGCCCCAGGTTCATTCAACCCCATCCGACACTTTTGGGATAAACTGGAACGGAGATTAAGAGAAAGGCCTTCTCATCCAACATCAGTGCCTGACCTCATAAATGCTCTACAGAATGAATGGGAAAAAATTCCCTCAGTAACTCTTGTAGAAAGCCTTCCAAGAAGAGTGGAAGGATATAGGTCTAGTGTACTAGTTAGAAAATCCTAAAAATGTTAAGGCCCTCAAACGACTTTTAGGAATCTGTAAAGTGCCCCCTTTTAGTCACGTGTCAACACAACAGGGCACACAGTGTAAACAATGTGATTTTTTTTCTATGCATTTAACCCAATCACCAAGAGAAGCAGTGGGAAGATACCAGTGCAGTGCCTGGGGAGTAGTGTGTGGGGATGGTATCTTGCACAAGGGTGCTTCAGAGGTGGTGCCACTAATAGTTTTGGGGTTTTAATCCACAACCTTCTGACCCCAAGGGCAACTACGACTAGGCCACTAGTCTGCCTAGTACAGGCCATCACCCGTCACACTAACGTATTTATAAATAACGATCAACCGCGTCGTTATTTATCAGCAGCAGGATGGGATACCCACTGGTTGAGCAGTGGCCCCTTCAACAGTACAATGGTACTTGTTTACAGGCTTGTGTTGTAGGTTACTGTGTATTTGTTGTTTTTAGGGCAGGAAAGCCTCCACAAGGACTACATTTGGACGTGGTAAAAGGAGACAAGCTCATTGAGGTGGGTCACTAGCAATGTGTTTACTGCATTTGCTGTGTGGTGTCTGTGCATCGTTGCATTTTCTCAGGGGTTAAAACAGAGATGCACTAGATACTAACCTGACTGTCTGATGCCCAGTTGTTTTTTTGTACTGGTGCATGTCAGTGGCTGTTGGGTCCAAAATGGTGCTACAGTAACAAGCTCTGAGATTTAAGCACTGAGTGCAAAGTGATTCTCTCAGATGTTATGACTCAGGGACACATTATGTGTGCAAGTACAAGTGTATATATTTATTAATATGTTTCCTGTCAGAAATGTCCCAAAAGCTAGTGATATTAGATTACTACACTATATCCAGGTACTTTGTATTGCTTTGGCTTCATGTTTTATACGCCTCTCTGAATGAACGCTAACTGACTAGATGTAAAGGTTAGTTTAAATTAATTGCCCTGTTGTGTATGGTTACTTTAAAATGTTTTAAACGTTTAAAACAAACGATCTCTCCAGATATTTCTTTAAAGTTGCAAACAATGTGAAAAAATGGTGTCTAGTGAAATGCTGTGTTTATACAGAAACTGATCATTGATGAAAAGAAGTTTTACTTGTTTGGGAGGAATCCGGACCTCTGTGATTTCACTATTGATCATCAGTCATGTTCTCGAGTCCATGCTGCCCTCGTCTACCACAAACACTTAAAGAGGCTTTTTCTCATTGACCTCAACAGCAGTAAGTCAACCCAAGCTGTGCTGGCAAATAATAAATTGAAGCATGGCATGTCATCCCATACCACCAGTGTGATTGAAAGCAGTATTACGAGTGTTTTTGTACACCCCCAATAGCACATGGCACCTTCCTCGGACACATTCGCCTAGAGCCCCACAAGCCTCAGCAGGTTCCTATTGACTCCACTATGTCTTTTGGTGCCTCCACACGTGTCTACACCATTCGTGAGAAACCTCAGAGCCAGACTAATGTGGGGACAGGAGACAAAGCTGGAGATGATGAGGAACTAAAGGGGCTGCTGGGTCTTCCTGAAGAGGAGACTGAACTGGAGGTGTTCTTCCTATGCTTAACATGTTTCAGTTTATTTGCTGATAGCTTGCTGCATCATTAATGCCATTGAAACTAAAGTACCACTGTCATGTTTGGTCAATGTGTGTTTTTTGTACCTCTCTGGATCGTTCAAGAACCTGACCGAGTTCAACACTGCACACAACAAACGCATCTCTGTTCTGACCATAGAGGAAGGCAATCTGGATATTCCCAGACCCAAAAGAAAAAGGAAAAGTTCCAGAGTGAGCTTTAATGAAGATGAAGAGATTATCAATCCAGGCAAGAATTATTGCTCCAGAAATATACACTTTATTCTTCTAAATGTTACACTTAGAGTATGTTTTATCTTGTGTGTTTGTTTTTGTTTGGTTTTTTTTAACTCTGTGTGTGTTTGACCCTTACAGAGGATGTCGACCCGTCTGTTGGGCGCTTCAGGAACATGGTCCAAACAGCTGTGGTTCCTATGAAGGTAGCTGTTTTGTCCACACTGTTTTGCTTGTTGCAGTCTGTTAAGTTTTGTACTGATTGTGAGAAACTCATTGTATTTTTTTTTTTGTTTCAGAAGAAGAAAATTGAGAGTGGTAGCATTTTGGGGATAGAGGACTCTGGCACACGATATACGCACAGTTTCCCTTTGAAAGGAGGGCTGTATGGAGACCTCCCACCCACAAGCCACGAGTCTCATCCCACAGGAGCCCCTAGTGGAGCAACCATTCTGGGAGGACTTCCCTTACCTAACCCTGCCCCAGAGGTGGACTTGGCTCCAGAGCCTCCTCTGCCCCCCATTACTCTCAATCCCACCCCTGTAGCGGGCCCATATGCGCCCGAGGGTCTCAGCGAGCCTCGCAAGAAGAAGTATGCTAAAGAGGCTTGGCCTGGCAAAAAGCCTGCACCTTCTCTACTTCTTTAGCTGGCAACGAGAATTAAATTCGGAACTCTTAGTGAACGTTATGGATGTGCTTTTTTTTTAATAACAGTGGGTTACGAGACATTCCTATAGAAGCTATTTGACAAAATATGCTTAAATTTCCATCTGTGAATGCTAGGAGCTAGTAGTTGGCACCATACAAAAAAATCTGGTCAGGACAGTGATTTTATGCAAATTCATCACAAATGCATATTTCAGAAAGAATACGGTTATGGTGAAGTGAATGAAATCTGCAGCGATTGTTCACTATTTGCAATGCTTCACCTTATTCACTAGATGGCAGTAGATACATTATGAAATTTAAATACTGCAAAGTACAAATCCCCCCACTAAACATGTTTAAAAAACTTTTTATACAAACTTTACGACAAACATTTTTGTTGTGTCCGGGTGATGTTTTTTTTTCCTTTTGGTTTTGTATCATGATAATAAAACTCAAAGTAAGTTTTATTTTGAGTCTCATGTTATTTGGCTTGAGTTGAGCAGTTTTACAGCCATGTATAAAGCAACAGCTGTATGGTGCTCTGTGCCACAATAACTATATATATATATATGTGTATGTGTGTATGTATGTACAAACACAAACACACGCACTCATACACTCCTCTGTGCCAGAACACTGACCTCCAGGCATGCTGACAGTTGAAAGTGTCACTAACTGGGGAGTGTGTTCTGGCACAGAGCTGTCAGAGAAGTTCCATTAATGATTGACTGTTAGACTCTGATTTAGTTCATGCTCCATATATAAGGGTTGGGGAGTTAACGTATATTTTGAAGTTTTGGTGCCTAAAAAAATGTAATAGGGCGGGTAAATGTGTTTTCTGGGGTGAAAGTACAGTGCAAAAACACTTCACAAAAGGTCATAATAGTTTATTTACACTGTAATCCAACAAAGTAAAGAAAAGATTCCTGAATAAACTCAGGAATGAGTTAAACTTCACAGACCTCTTACCAAATGATCAAGTTTCAGTGAGATACAGTATTTAAGCCTTTAAGTATTCTACCATCAGTGCACTCTGAAAAGTAAATGTGCCAGAAAGGGTTATTTGGGTTTATAGGGATGCTGTGACTGTGACGGACCTTATTAAAGTTTAAAGAATTTCCACATGATGTAAACACAAAACCTTGATTCTTTTAACATGATTCTACTATAGCATCGCTCAAAGATCCCTTAGTGGATCTACTCTTAGAGTTGAACCAGAAAGAAAATTAAACAACAAAAACATTGATATACACTACATTTGCAGTGATTGATGAACATGTTTCACATTAAAAAAATTAGCACAAGTTAACACACCTCTGTAATATTTAACAGTTGAAAGACAAAACAGCTGAATGGAAGCAACGCCCGTAATTCAAGCTTATCGTTAGTAATTTAGAGCTAATTCTAGAATCTTGTTTTGGCCATTTTTGATGGGGCTACAATTATTTGGATACTATCTTTCTAAGCCTCATTCTCGACAGGCCTGACCTTAATGTATATCCCATTGATAGATCTGAGCACTAGCCGAGGGATCATCTTTGGGGTGTGATCTGGGTCCTTGATGAGAGTGTACTTCTTCAGTGTCAGCGCCACAACCACTTTCATTTCGTTCATAGCGAAGTTTTGCCCAATGCAGTTCCTACATTAATGGAAAGCGTTGATGTAAATTAGAAAAGTAAATTCAGGACGACTGAATATTACGTAATCTACTGCAATAAAGCTTTGTTTTTCATTTACACATGCCCTAGTAACAGTTACTGGAGTCAAAGTTTTACTTGCTGTTTCATGTGACGTCATTGTTCTAGGTGTAACTTTCGCCACACTGACATCAAGCAACCAACTCCTGGATAAATACTCTGAGGGTCATTCCAGTTCAGACAGTTGTGCAATCAAATTGTGTGTTGTCGCATAAAAGGTTGCAATATTTTCAAAAACCTGCTGCATCACCACCTATACTGTGCTAAACGGAATGAGGTCAAAGAATGAGGCTCTGAGCACAAAGGCTCTAAACAACATTCAAATAAATGAGTAGTGCTGGGTTAAGTTAAAGTGTGCCTGTCCTGCTACATGTGCCCATTTGTACATGTACATGTGCACTTTCCTTATGTAAATACAAACCTTGGTCCTGCAGAGAAGGGAACAAAAGCATGAGGAGATCTCTTGGCTGTGTTCTCTGGCAGAAACCTTAATGGGTCAAACACCTGCGGAAAGAGAATAGCACTATTTAGTACTGAAGGATAAAATGTAAACCTTTTAAAATCTAGACCTACTAGACTTTTGTACATGAGAAACACAAACTGACTGTTCTAAGAGATACGAAGATAACCCTTTATTATGGGAAAAGAAAGTAGAAGCAGTAAAACGAATAGAATAAAATGTAAAAAGTGCAATACACAAATATTACAAAAAATACAAAATATAAATATAAAAGTTTGTATATACATACAGCCATGGAAAAAATAAGAGACAGCATCATTTTTTTTGGTTGTTGCTTTTGCAATTTGTGGGAGTGTGTCTGTGTAAAATGTGCATGTTACTACTGTTTTACACTCTATTGACTACACTTGATTCAAAATTCCAAACCAAAAAATGACTGGAGAAAATAAAAAAAATAATACATATAAATAATGTATTATACCTCGGAAATGTTAAACTACACAACTACAATTGCAACAATGAAAACAGTAATGTTCAGAGCGTAGTGTGAGCAAGTGTGAGCTCTGTTTCATCCCTTCAGAAACTGAATCAGGAGTGAAGCTGCTGGAATACAGAATAGCTGCTATACAAACATTACTGCACTTACACATTTCTTAATTTTTTTTCCATGCATGGCTATATATATATATATACACACACACATACATACACACATATAATAAACAAGGAATACATTCATACATTTGGATTCTCCCAAACTGAGGCGTTCCGGTGGATTCCATAAACGCTGGTCCCAACATAAGAACCTATGGACAAAAACCCACAAATCAACAGCCTTCTGTGTAGAAGAGTGTAGATAATGTCTTGAACATAATACCCTTAACAGGTTTTTCATACTGCATGTATAAAGTCACAGAAAAACAGGTTGGTTAATGTTTCAACAGATTTCCTCAGAGATGAAGGTCATTTGCAAGCACACAATAACCCTTTGATGCCTTATTGCTCAGATAAAATCATTATCAAATTAGAACTTTAGGTCATCTGTATTAAATGTTACAGGGGTCAGCAGGAGCACTCTGATGAGTTTGCAGCTACACTGTTTCGTACACAGTTAGCTGCAATGCACTGTGTGTTCAGATACCGTTCTATCATAGCCAGCATTAATGTTTCAGTAGTTTGTGCAACAGTAGCTCTTGTGAGGGATTAGATGAGACAGTCCCTGACATGCTAACCACTGAATACCAGGGACACCCCATAGAACCTCCCACCTTTTCAAAGTCAGTCAGATCCTTGTACTTGCCAAAAAACTGACTGTTCACTTGCTGCTGAATATAGCCCACTCCTTGGCCCCTTGAAGGTGCCGTAGTAACAAGATAATCAATATTATTCACTTCACCTGTCAGTAGTTTAAATATTATATACCTATCCAGTGATGAAATAAATGTAATTCTCCTTGTATGCATATGCTTGTACATATATGCTGCATGCATGTACATGTTTACAGCTGACAGTTCTTGGTCTAAAGTAGTAAATGGCCTGACACTGCTTGCAAGTTGACTTGGCTTTAGAATTCATTTAGTCCTAGTAGGGACTTGAAGGAAGAGGCCTTACCCTCAGGGACAGTTCTTCCGTCAAAAAACGTCATTGGTTTGGTTAACTTCCTTGCCATTCCTGGTACTGGAGGATACAGACGCAAGGACTCCTTAATGCACATTGTGGTGTACTGTATCTTATTGAGGTCCTCCCTGAAACATAGACACAGGGCTGAAGGCTGAAAAAGGCAGGAAAATAGGCAAAAGAACAGTCCCATAAATATAAACCTTATGCCTTTTTACACACGCAGAGCAAATAAAATGGACGTGGTTAGTGTTGCTGCCTCACAGCAAGAAAGTCCTGGGTTTGATTCCCAACCAGGCTGGCAGTGTTCTTTGCTCCGACAGTGCACCGAGCTCTCCACATTTAAAGCTCACCTCAAAACTCATCTCTTTTCATTAGCTTTCCATACGTCATCCTGAGTCTCCCATTGGTGGAGAAGCGC
>JBBPDB010000007.1:12918628-12941107 GCA_037974465.1 Brachypetersius altus | reverse complement strand
TCAATGATCCAGTGCTCTTTTATCCTTTCTGATCTAACCTGACTGATCATGAACCAGGGCTTAAGTTGACTGCTTTTATGAGAGCGTTGCATGGAGCATATTTACTGATGCTGCATGTTCATCATGTCATCTAAAAAAAAAAAAACATCTTATAACTGCTCTCCCAAAGGTAATTGCTCTGCCCAGGCATCGTCACTCTGTATTCTTTTGTCCTTTAGGGGCTTCGTCACTGAGCTAGTGTTTCATTTCTGAGGGGGATTAAAACTGTGTGTCAGATCACATTAGTTTGTCAGTGTGTGTGAAGGAGGACCTGCACTCTTAACTGTTTTCAAACTCCTAGCCCGAGGGCCCCAGGCCTACCTGTGACAGCCCTGCATCTCAGAACATTCTGTGCATCATTGGGAGGAATCAACGCCAAGATTTTTGGCATGACTAAATAACTTTTGCCAGAGACAGAAAGTAACACAGGCTGGCCAATCTGGGCCAATACTATGAAGAGGTGAAATCCGGTCTCGCCTACTCTCTAGAACATTCCTGATGCCTTAAACAGTACCTCCGCCTTTTACCAGTTGGGATGGACCTCATGAATGTTCAGGCATTATGTGGATCATCTTTTTGTTGTCTCTGGTTTAGTCACTGGAATAAAAGTGTAGACTGAATTTCCTGTTGATTAGGTACACCTACAATAAGGGCAGGCACGAGGCAGGTGTGATCTGAAATGAGGTTAGTGGATGCAGGAGCTTTATGTCACATTTCATACATTGGCTTTTGGATAGGGCCTCTTGTGTTTTTGTTTTTATAAATGTTGTAAATGGTCTCAATTTGCTTTGAATAAATGATTTCTGGGTAAATCAAATCCTCAATGGTCCAGTTAAAAATGTTTTCCTTCTCCTGTAAAGTTACCATTTTTGAGATTCAAGGTTTTGTTATGACAGCGACGATGTAGGTAAATCTACTTAAAAGATGACGCAGCATATTTGTTCTTGTGCAAGCAGTCCTAGCAATCGGACATGAAATTCCACAATCCATTTTTGTCTCTCGGAACACAAACTAGAATTGCCCTCCTCGCACTGGTGAGTTAGTGGCTGTAGTGGTCTGCTGAGTGAGACACGCTGTCCTGGGATCAGCACCCAAAGCCAACCCTCCTGCCTCTGGAATGTCTGGTATGAAATGTGTGAAGCGCCCTGCCTAGCAGCGCTTGGATGCTCACACACACACACACACACACACGCTTGCCACGGCCTTTGCTGAGAATACCCCATGATTACATTCTCGACCCCGCTCCTTTTGGATTGGGGTGTGACTTTTATTTTATGTGCCATTTTTTGCTTTACATGTTTCTTTTTTTAATAAACATCGCCATTCAGAACTCATACAGCGGATTAATGGACATAGTTGACTCTCCTCTCCAGCTCTGGCCTTTGATTTCCTTTGTCAGTGTCCTTCACCAGTGGTTATTCTGCATATGCTATGGTCTGAATGGCCTTTATAATGAACAGCAGTCAAAGAGCAGCTCTTCACTGTTGCTTTGTTGGAAATGTCATTAGATGTGCCATTTGTGGCGTGTAGAATCTTAGTAAGAAAGGAGACTGTTTGTGAAAGACCAGGTTTGTTGCCCATGACTCATCAGAACACCTCGTATGTGCACTATGTTTAGCATCTGCAATAACACAATTGTAATTTACCAATAAATGGCACCACACATGTTGAAGTTTCAGTGGGTGTATTGTGTAACATCTGAGTGTGCCCAAATAGTGGGTGTGCTGGGTGGAGACAGGGGAAAGAATTCATGCTTGTATATGGACATGTTTTGTGGATTTGGACTGTGGTAACTTATGTCACTCACGGAATGTCTAAGCGCATTGTACTTTTTGTCAGCCTTATCCTCAACAGACATCCCATGAAGGGATTCTTTCATTGTGTCACAGTCAAAGGTATCATTTAAATTGGAATCATGTCTACAAATCGTGAATCATCTCTAAAAAAAAAGATAGAATTTTATGGTTTAAAATGAAGAATAACATGTAAGGAGCTAGTTTGTACAAAGCGCATTTTTGCTGTGGAGTCAGAGAAATGTTACATGCAGTCTCCATATAATTTACAGTCATTTTTATAATCAACAATCTACACTATCTGGACAAAAGTATTGGGACTCACCCCTTAATTCAGGGGACACAGTTTGGGGAAGAACCTTTTCTTTTCCAGCATGACCCAGTGCACAAGGCGAGGTCCATAAAGACACGGTAGGATGAGTTTGGTGTGGAAGAACTTAGGATGAGTTTGGTGTGACCCGTACAGAGCCCTGACCTCAACCCCATTCAACATCTTCGGGAAGAACTGGAATGGAGATTGTGAGCCAGGCCTTCTTCTTGTCCAACATCAATGCTCTACAGAATTAATGGGCTCAGTTTCCACAGAAACACTCCCAGGGAAGCTGTAGTGGCTGAAAAGGGGGGCACTATATATTAAAGTATATGTATGCAATATCATTGTAGTCCCTGTTGGTGTAATAGTCAGGTGTCCCAATATATTTGTCCATATAGTGTACATATTATTTACATGTGCAGGAACTGAGACATTATTTATCAGAACCACTAACCTTGTAGATCTTGCTGCTGTACAACTAGAGACTTTAGCCCAACTGTTGCTAATTGGCATACAGCCATTCTCTAGCTTTTCATCAGTGGTCACTTTCTGATCATAGAGCTGTTCTTGGTTGAACCACTCGCAACCTAGTGATGCTAATGTACAGGAAAAAATCAGCAGTGTTATTGTTGCACTAGTACTAACATAATGTTCAGTTACATGTCACTGCTGTGTTTCTCAATGGCGGTCCTGTGGTCAGAAAGCTGCCAATTATGAATGACATTAGATGTTACAAGCATGACTGTAGGTTTCCATTTGTCTGCTCTGATGTGCCAAATGTATCCTCAGCATTGAGGAAAAAAGACTGTAAAGTGTGTAGACAAGAGTGAAATTACAGCCTCTGTTCCTTAACACTTCGAGTGAGCTGAGCTTGTCGAGTGCACTCTGAGTATGCAAGAACAGGGAGTGAAAAAATAATATGTCACGGTTTGTTTGCTCCTTGAAAAGAAACCCGTTTCAGTGTGTATGGATGTGCAGTTCTGGCAATATTGTTTCAGCTCATCCAGAGGAGGCGCCGTGGTGCAAAACGCACAAGACAGCTCCACATGAGCCACGCTGTATGGAAGGCACTGTTCCAGCAATAACTGATGTTAAGTAAGGTCATTTGTCTCTTTAGGGAGGGGTCATTAAAGGGAAGCCTCATCCCGACCAAATAATTCATCATATTTTAGACTGGCAATCCTTATATCAGCTCAGACCTAAGAGATAACTAATCCCCTTTAATCTCGCCCGTTTAATCTGTTTAATCATGGTGGTGAACTGCATTTCCAGGGTGTTAAGAACAAATTGAGCCCACTTACATGACTTGGAGCACTGTAAAGAGTAGCGCTCCCACAGAAAGATGAGGAATTCCCTGATTTACTGTGTGTCCTAAAGTTTGTAGACATGTCATCTGGCATTTTTTTTCTGGTATCAAATGTATTAATAGGGAGTTTATCTCCCCTTTGCAGGAACAGTATCTACTCTTCTGGGAATATTTTACTCATTGTAGTGAGTGATTTGATTGCTTTCATTCATCAGAATGTTAGTGAGGTCACTTACTAGTGTTGGATGATTAGTTGTGGATCACTAACACCACTCCACTTAATCCCAAAGGCTTTGGATGAAACTCAGTTCAGGTCTGCAGGACAGTGTTGGGAGGCTTTGGTCTGCATTTCATACTGGGTATGGTGACTTTAGGCTCATGTGCTTCTGGTCCAAACTGCCCCCATTTAATGAATAGTGCTTTTCTATGGAGATTACACAAGCTGTGTTTGTACTATTGAACACACATGGTCAATATAGCTGAATTCACTAGTGAGATGCAGCGTCTTTATACTGTTTAAAAAAGTGACACAAATAGTTCTTCAAGTTTGAATAGTTTTTCCTAGAACTTTAACATTAATTGGGGGTTCTTTCAACATTAAAGAGACTATTCACACTAACACACCTTATTTTTTTTTAAAAAACCTATCCATTAAAAGGTTCTTTACTTTTTTTCTCTTTTGTATCGGTCAAGAAACTTGACCGATACAAAAAGAGAGTAATGTATGAAGTTGGAGGAGGGACCCGCAACATCAGTTTCTCTGAACAGAGTTTAAGGGCTCTTCCCTAAGCCTCAAGACTGATGTGTTTTAATCTGAACTAATCTGAAGCCTCAACCTTGTAGGTTCATCTTGCTGCTGTACAATTAGAGACTGTAGCCCAACTGTTGCTGGCTGGCATAAAGCCACTCTCTTAGCCTTTCATCAATGGTCAGTCTCTGACCACAGAACTGTTCTTGGCTGAACTTCTTTCAAACTAGTGACAGCCTGTGTTGTGCATCGTATAGAATATATAGGGTAACGAGAAGTGATTGACACCTCACGACCAGCTCCTAACCAGCAATCGTATGATTGTAAGCAAATCAATCCTTTTTGAAATCCTGGTCACCCCTCGTGAGGGTATCGCACTGTTGAAGCAGTGCCATGTGACGATTTAACGCAACCTCTCACTCTGTGCATGCGCAAATAGAAATGAAAAAGACGGAGCAGCATGGCAGCGCAGCGTGTGCTCTGGAAACAAGAGATGGAGGCCAACTTGTATACCTTTGGCAAGCTCATCCAAACCTTTTCGTTGTGGCCTAGCAAAATTATCCCGACAGCACCCTAGTGAAAAAAAAGTATACTAAGTATACTTGCATCCAGACTAATTGTCAGTATACTTCAAGTGTGTTACTGATTAGTTAACTTGAAGTGTGCTATTTTGGAACAACTAATTTTGTGCTAAGTATATTTTAGTTGTAATTAAATTGTAGTAAAGCATAACTTTAAGTGTATTTAGTGTACTTTTATGTGCTAAATTGGAACAACTTCAAGTATACTTAGTACACTTTAAGTATATGCTGTGTATTTGCATGCTTGATTAGTGATATTAAAGTGTACTTTGTTTGTATTACAAGTATATTACAAATTAATTAAGGGTGTCTTCAAAATATACACGCAACACACCATAAATATATTATTTTTGAGTAAAAATATGCAAATTTTTTCCCCAATGCTGAATGCACTCGTTGTCAGGGTCATTATAATAAATAACATGTAACTTCAATAACAGACAGATACACATAATGAACAACTCAAACAGTGTTTATTTAAACCTCACAGCATTGCAAAACAGAACAAAATGCACCATTTTAAGAACGCTGAAAGAAAACAAACACACAAACTTCAATTTTTCTTGCTGAAGTGCTCATTGTTACACTTGCGCCTGATGGCCGCTCGCACATCAGACGCACTTGTGTGTGGAAACTCTGCAAGAACAGCATCTGTTAACAAAGTAAAAATAAGGTCAGAGGGCATACAACAACTTCCTTCCACTACATCAGACTGTATTAAACCCAAACTACTTAATAAAAGTACATCATGGTTAGCAGTGAGGAAATGTATCACTATGTCATCTCCATATTGCAAAGCACTATACAAATTAATTTGAATATTTTATTTTATGAATAGTCAAAAAAATTACTGAGAAGCAAAATATTTATATGTATTTAATTTCTTATATTTAATATTGAGTACTTACTTTTGTTGTATACTGTATTTAAAGGCTATTAGGGATGGTTTAAAATACTGACTTTTCAACTGTAACCGATTCTTATTTTGATGAACTGATGTCATTTCTTAAATCCCGATAATTAATTTTTCAGTCCAGCTGTTTTCAATTGATGAATAAACAAATCTTTGTAGTGTCCCTCTTATTCAATAAATAGCAATAAGCTTTGTGCTTTTTTTCCCTTTTGTTAAGAAAAATCTCTCTCAAATTCTTTCGATTTCATTACGAATTTCAAACTATAAATGCCACTTTGGTGTGAGAGATTGCTGTAGTGCCTTTGGAAAATTGCAGACCTGTTATGGCCTGCACTTTTTCAGCATCCAGCTGTTTTTTTGGGGGACCCCCTCTCCCAGATTTGCCTGTCAGGGTGGACTCTGCGAGCAGGTCCTTTGTGAACACCAGAACAGCCAGCTCCTGGGCAAAAATGGTCATACGAGATCTGTTCAGCCGTTGGAAGGCCCTCTTCGGAACAGTCACTGCACTTCCAGCCAAGCAGTACTGTATAAAGAGCGGGAGGGAGACAGAAAGAGAGAGCCTCAACTGACAAATTAATACATAGTTGGAAGATGTACCTATGAGGAATAAATTTAGTTCCAGTATGAAAATAATGTGCTTAAATCAAGCTTTTTTTTTTTTTTTTTTAAAAGATTGCTAGTAGTTTGTTAGTTTCACAATGGAGTTGTATGGCAGCCGGTTAAAATTTGTGGTTACTCTTGTAACCTTACAGCGCTGAATTTCAATTACAGTTTGTCCTGCATTTAACCTTGCCAGTTTAAACTTTCAATCAATTTTACGTCATTTAAAGTTAATTTAATGTGAAATGGACTCAATTCATTACTTGCTTGCTGTTCTGACAGATGGATCACTTTAATATTGATCCATTTTAACATAAAGTTACATGGTAGAGATTCAGCATTCTAAACATCAATGAATTAACTATGGGTGTTATTCCTTATTTGCAACATACCATTTCAATTTCATTGACCACAGTACTAGATGCAGATGACATTCCTGATGAGGGGGTCCCACCGGGTGAGGGAATCAAAGACCGGACACACTGCACACACTCCTTCATTAATTTAATCATTTCTGGGAGCTCTATGTGACAGTAAGGGGGGAAAAGTAAGTTAGCGTTGTTTGACTAATAAGAACATTTGTCTTGTGCATCTTTGACACTTGACAGATGGATAAAATGTAAAAGCTGGCCAGCATTACAGGAATATTGGTACTAATGTTCAGTGCAGGGCAGTCATGCCTATTGTGGGACTTTGTACTGTAATGTCAATCCCTCCAATGCCAACCTGAATACCTACCACGAAGGGATGTCATGATTTCTTCATCCATCTGGGACAGCATTTTCGGCCCAGTGTTAGCATCCTTTATCTGCAAACAATGAAATACAAGCACATTTAAACTTTTTATTAAAGTCATATATCACGTTAATGTGTTTGTTATAATAATAAAAAAAAGTCAGGAAAGAAGCAGAAAAATAACAATTAATGATGCTCAAATTTAAATATTACTGTAAAACAGCTGCAGGCCTTTACACAAAGGACTTTTGCTACTGCCCTGCTCGGGCCAATGCTTCAAATTCTTACTTGGCCAGCCAAAAATTCACTGGTCCCACCAAAAATCAAAGTAATGACATAAATAAAATTAAATAGACATGTGTGTCATTAACTCACCCTCATGTCATTTCAAACCCCTAAGACTTTCGTTAATGTTCAGAATGGAAATTAAGATATTTTATTTTTATATCAGTGAACATAAACAGCTTGTTCTGCAAGTTCAAACATGCTGCAAAACACACATTGGTTACGCAGCATGTTTAATCTTCCAGAAGACGCTTGTTCTTGCACCTCATTCAGGTTCGGTTGCGCTGCTGTTTATGTTTGCTATCAATGTTTATATGTGGGTAAAACCCAGAATTAAATCTGTTCATAAAAAGCGATCAAGCCTCTTCAGAAAACATTAAGTAAACCACTCTATTCATATGGATTAGCTTGACAGTCTCTTTATGAACTTTTTGATTTGTCAAATTGTCAATTGCGTAGCTGTCAATAGAGGGACAGAAAGTTTTCACATTTCAAAAAAAATATCTTAATTTAAGTTCCGAAGATGGAACTACACGAGGGTGAGGAATTAGTGACAGAAGTTTATATTTTTGGTGAACTAAACCTTAAATAGTGCAAGGTTTCTAAAATGAATTACAATGATAAAAAAGATAGGGTTGTGCAAGTAATTGAATTAGTTTTGAATTCGTTTTCATTGACAACCAAAGCGCTTTTATGAAAGGGAGGAATTTCCAGAACCAACACCAATGTGCAGCATCCACCAGGATGATGCAACGGCAGCCATATTATGCCAGAATGCCCACCACACACCAGCTTATTGGTGGAGAGAAGATGGAGTGATGAAGACAATCAGTATATATGGGGATGATTAGGAGGCCATGATGATGAACAGAGGCCAATGGGCTAATTTGGACAGAATGAGTAAAGAAAACATACTTGGGGTGCAGAGACGTTCTTCTTAGGAAAAGAACTGACAAATTTGACTGGCATTTAAAAATTTCATCTGACAGTTATCTTTTCAGCTGCAATACATTATATATATTTAGTCCAGTACTGACAAATATGTGTCTCCCCTGTGTCATGATACGTATCGTGACTTTGTTGCCGATACACAGCCCCATTATTTCCTTAAGGCATAATTGATTGCGTGTATTACTTGCCAAGACAAGCATTTCAACATAAATTTGTGTGTATTTGTCCATTCAAGCAAAAGAAGATGTGTGCTTTATGTACATGCCTCAGATATGTGCGCAAAGAAAACATCTCACACATTGCAACTACCTAATTGAGTTCTCTTTTGTATCCTCTTGAATTTGAATGTTTAAACACACAAAAGAGCAGTAACTTTGTAAAATTAATTCAATAAGAAGAATTTTCACTTAATAAGACAGTTGTGTCATTATTCAGCACAATTCTTTTCAAGTTTTTCTCATCCGATAGTGTTACAGCAGTCAAATCAACAATATTGCTAAATTGTCCCTGCCAAGGGAGCACAAACCCCATCAGGTGATAGAAATGGATAAAAAACCTTTGGAGAAAGTCAACTTGCCTTTCTCTGGGTTGAAGTTAGACCACACTCTTCATCTGAGTCATTGGCCTGAAACTTAGAAAAAATGATAAGAGATTTGTGAAAATCAAGAGAGACACAATTTGTGTACAGGAGAGTACATAGATAACAGCAAAGAAAAAAATATGACTTACCATTTCAGGACTCCCTATGTTTGTAGCATCATCAGAACTGGTGTAATGATCTGGACGGAGTGGGCTCGCTATGTTTGTGGCCTCATCAGAACTGATGTGATGATTGGAAGTGAATGCCAGGGGTCTGGCAGCCTTTGCTTGCTTTACCTGGACAAAAAAGGTTAATAAGGAAAAAATAAAGAAAAACACCAAACAAAAATAAAACAGGATGCTAGGTTCACACGTGGTGAGTGGGGAGAGACTCCTGATATGATTGTAAAGCACTTTGGGTGTAAATTAGTACATATTAAAGTGCTATGCTATATAAATGCTTCATCTATTCTGATTGAATTAAGTACAGTTAATTTTTTTTGTCAGGTCCTGTTTATAAATCATTCAAACTATAAAAATGTAGCCAAATCCTCAATAAGACAGTATGCATTACATTTTGAAGACATTGTGGAACTTCATCCTCAGAGCTGGTGTGTTGATCTTGTCTGTCTAGGGCCCTGCTCTGAGAAAGGGAATTCTTCAGTTTTTGTAACATCTGGTCTCTGGCTATCTCTTTGATCTTGGGTTGCTTAGCCTGAAAAAAAATATATAGGAGGGTAATAAATTAAAAAATTGTTAACATCTTCACAATGTCACATTCATGCTGATATACTGAAATTTGATGCAGGTTTTTTTCTGATTAGAAAATATTTTGGCAGTAGTCACAATGAATATTTGTCTGGCCAAAGTTTTATTTGATCATTTATTGTAATATCTGAGATTACTGCTTTGCTGGAGATGGCAGCATGACACACTTTATTTATAAGCTTAATGTGATTAGAACAGTGTGAATAAAAATGCTGCATGTATTTCATGAAACTCATAACTTCATATTCTTTGGCTTTTTATGAAATGGCCTTCCAATTAAAAAATACTGTATTTTTTGAATACTGTAATTTTTTCCCTTTACTTGTAAAAGTCTTACTTGTGGACCTTATGCATGAGAGAGGTCTCTACAGCTTCGACTATGAATGAAACATATATAGTGTGTATTGCTCCATAATGCCTACAATACATCTTATTTGAGTACAAATAGAGAAAAACAAAGTAACGTTACTACTCTTCATGAAAAACGTTTAAAAACGCACATGAGAATCCATGTTTTTTTCCAAATGAGCACAGTTGTGGACTACCTGAGGTACAGAGTTTAGTTAGGGACTTGCATAGGATGCGTAGATAGGCTCATATTTAATATTACATGCATGGAATCAATTTTCATTTAGCATATCTTCTGGCAAATTAAGAAATTACTCTCACTATGAGAGCAAACTGTCAATATTACATAAAGACCTATGTATCCACTCACCAGCCTGGCTTTTTTAGCCTCCACCTCGTTGGTGTCCAACATTTTCTTTTTGACGTGAACACCCTTGCTTTCATTCCATATGTCCTTTCCCAAAAGAAAAAGGTTTTTCTTCATGACGAGGTCTTTGAACGAATCTGATAACAAGTGTACAAAAAGTGTACAAAACGTTTAGCACAAAAAAGTTTTACACATGCTACCAAAAAAAGCGACACAATAGCGCAATGAAACACTTAAAAGTGTATAACAGAAATAAAAAACAGACAGACCTCCAAAAAGCAGGACTTTTGCAGGCACCGTCTTCTCTGGTTCTTTACGTGTAGGCCACTTTATTTCTAGCCAATTATCGTCTCCGTCAAGGTCAGGTTTCGACGTAACTTGACTAAGCTGGTCTATATTACCTAGAAGGATTGATGTACTCTCCACTTTTAATGACTTATCAAATAAGTAATAAATTGCAAATTGGAACGGCATCGCGTCTTCGTAACGTCTCCTGCTTATAGCCTTCGCGTAGCGCGGGAGCAACGAGCGACGTGAACACCATCTGCTGCTCTGATTGGCTGAATGCACTAAGACACTTGATTGGTCACATACCTTTGGCGCCGATTTTCTGAAAATCAAAGCTGCAGAATCCAGAAGACTAGAGAATACCCTGAAATCATCATGGCATCAAAACGACAGTATAAGACATTTTTGAATTCCGACGGGACTCAACCAGATACACCCAGAACATCAAAATACAGAAAACTTCAACAGAAACAGGTAAACAAAACTTTTTTTTCTATTGCAGTATCATCCTGAGACCCAGAAAAGTTTATTATTATTATTTTTTTTTTAATGTAGTGTTTTTTCCTTATCATTACATTGTTTACAGCATAAAAAACAAATGTAAAAGAGACCACTTTTGGAAAAAAAAATTATTCATATGTTATGTTTACTGAACTGGACACCAGGAATTATTTTATTTTTTATTTGTTTTGATCACCTATCAGTTTGTAGGTTTCAATGTTTTTTTTATTATTATTATTTATTTATTTATTTTTGAGAAAACTTTGTATAAAAATGATTATTATTAATGTTATGAAAGATATAACGGAATGAATTGATATACTATTTTAATGTATGCAATATGTGGGCAAAATGGCTATAAATTGGCAGACCCATTCAATAAAATGTATATAATTTGCATATTATTGTGTTCTTGGGGCAACATGTAATTAAAAATTAAGTTTAATATTGGGAGTAATAATTTACAACATTTTCAAAATAATATGCAATATTTCATAGGAATATTGATATATAATTACTTTCCCTATTCACTTGTTGTGTCCTCCCAAACTGCTGGGTAAACATGATTTGCATCCTGCATAAACTGCTAAGACTAGTCTTATTAGTTAGTCATCACATTTTTTTCTAAGTATGTTCATAATTGTTTTAAGTCAGTTACATAAAACCAGAGATTGGTCTAATTTGATGATATAAGGTTAAACTGATTGCCCAACCGCTAATTGGTCATACTATCACTTAAGACACTGTCTTAACATAATGGCTTTGTTTATGCAATTGGCCCCTGGTGTCCTCTACAGTGGCCCTGTTTTGTAACAGAAAGTCATATTTGGATTAAATACTCCACAACATTTTCTGAGATGTTGATTTATGACAAACAGTTTGAAAATGAGTCCGATTTTAAATGATAATTAAAAAATATTGTTATATTTCTACAAGAGTGCTTTATTTAATCATTAAATTAATTCAGTCATTTTTAAAGACCAAGGAGAAGTTTTTGTCATGCTTAAACTTTCAAACATTTGCTATCTTTGAAAGTACCCAAATGTGCTCTTTACAGGACATCCTCTTGTCCTGTAAAACTGTTGCATGTGTGGTATCAGAGAAATGCACTAAAATATAGTGTCTACTACAGTGGACAAAAGTCTATTTTTGGTTTAATATTTTACTTTTGTGTACAAAAATACACTTTTGCCTAGACAGAAGATGAATGGATTTAAAATGTTTACTGTAGGTCACTGTACTTCAACAATGTTAAACAGGAGACATCACAAGTACTAGAACTATTAGATAGCAGTTACTTTAAGTTACTTACTTTTGTTTGTTCTGTATCCACAGACGAAAATGTTATACAAGAGATATCTTTATACATCTCCAATTTCCCAGACAACTGCTTACAGAAGAAAAGTTTACAAAAAGGTATGTAAATGTGAAAAACAATAAAAAAATAAATCATGATAACCAAAATGTTCAACAAGACGTTTGTGTTTGGATGGGCCTCACACAGCTTCTATGCCCCAGACTGTGTTGGTGGACTGTTTATTTATTGATATTTTGATTTCATTACATTTAGACTGTATTGAAATACTGCTGTTTTGTTTTGAATTTGCTTTGTGAAGCTGCACTTACCTTTGGTGTACATTTGTTTCAGATTCATCTTCCAAATCCTACTGAAGAGAAGAGCGAACTTGAAAGCAACAAAAAAAGTGAACAAGAGGAAAGACAGAAAGACGATGTAAATGCAAATGAGGAAGGAGAGGAAGACGATGGAAATATAATTGAGGAAGGAGAAGAAGATGATGGAAATGGACAAGAGGACAGAGAGGAAGATGATGGAAGTGGAAATAAGGAAGGTGAGGAAGATGACGGAGATGGACAAGATGACAGAGAGGAAGATGATGGAAGTGGACATAAGGAAGGAGAGGAAGATGATGGAAGTGAACAAGAGGAAGTTGAGGAAGAAAGGGGAAATGAGCAAGAGGACAGAGAAGAAGAAAATGGAAGTAGACAAGGAGAGATACCCAGAAAAGAGAGGAGCCAAGGAAATGAAGATTCAAACCAAAGGAAGGTACGTAGATATCATGGTGTTAATTTATGTTGACTCTGTAAGCCACCTGTCTTAAAAGGACAACACTGTTAGTGATATTTCTGCTTGTGTTTTATATTGTTTTGTAGTAGTTAATGTCATCAGCCTTGTCTTTTTACACAGAAACAACATGAAGATGATCCTGTATACCCTGGTGCTCCACTCACAAAGGGACAGAGTCTGCTGTTACTCATGTCGTATGTACTGCGCCACAATTTGACAGAAGTAGCTCTTCAGGATCTTCTAACTATGTTCAATGAACATTTCCCTGGCTTGGTGCCAGCAACTTCATATCTTTTCCATAAAGCATATGGACAATTTGGCCAGTATGTGCCACATTTTTATTGTATCAACTGTGAAAGCTACTTGGGAGCTACTGAGACAGCACCACAAAACTGTACGTCTTGTAAAGCTGAATTTGACACAGAGAAAAACCTAAGGGCTGGATCTTACTTTCTTGCACTTAGTCTATCAGCCCAAATAATTTATATTTTGGAAAAACCGGAGATTTGTTTGAATAAAAGGGAATCAATTCCAGGCATTGTTTCTGATATTCAGTGTGGGGCAGAATATCAAAAGATCAAGCAGAGTGGACAAATGGGGCCTGATGACATATCAATCATATGGAATTGTGATGGAATTCCTGTTTTTAAAAGTAATAATGTTCAGATATGGCCAATCCAGTGTCAAATCATTGAGCTGTCACCAAAAGATCGTGAAAGGAACATATGCGTACCATGCTTATGGGTTGGTAATAGCAAGCCAAATATGATAACATTTTTAACTGCTTTTGTGTCACAGCTCAAGGAACTAGAACAGATTGGAATCCAATGGAGGGACTCTGAAAATGTAGAGCATACAAGCAAGGTTCATTCACTCCTCTGCTCTTCTGATTCAATTGCCCGGCCCCTCCTGAGAAACACCAAGCAGTTTAATGGAAAATATGGGTGTGACTTTTGCCTCCACTATGGTGGTGGCCCATATACTTGGGAAACACCAGAACCACCTTTAAGGACAGAGAAAGATCATTTCCGGCATGCTATGCTGGCAACACCTGCTCAACCAGTGATGGGTGTAAAAGGACCATCACCTTTGATGGAACTTGAGAGCTTTAACATGATCACAGGATTCGTCCCAGAGTACCAGCACAGTGTCTGCCTTGGTGTTACTAAACAGATAACATCACTGTGGCTGGACAGTAAGCACCATAAGGAAGACTGGTACTTGGGCTCAAAAATCAGCGACATAGACCAGGGACTCATGTCCATTAACCCACCTTTGGAAGTCACAAGGTCCCCAAGATCAGTGAAAGAGAGAAAATTCTGGAAAGCTTCTGAATGGAGGTCATTTTTGTTGTTTTATGCTTTGCCTATTTTGAGTGGTATTTTGAAAAAGAAGTACTGGAATCATCTTTTTTTATTAGTTTTTTCAATGCACACTCTTCTTCATGATGCCATCAAAGCAAACCATGTGGATATGGCAGAACAAGCTCTTCGAAAGTTTGTGTGCAACTTTGAGAAACTTTATGGTGCTAGTAATGTTTCTTTCAATGTGCATTTGTTGGTGCACTTAGCAGCAAGTGTGCGCAACTGGGGACCACTGTGGGCAACATCCACATTTCCATTCGAATCGTTTAATGGAACATTGCTTAAGTTTTGCAACGGAACAACGCATGTGCTTGATCAGGTAGTTAAGAGATTCCTTAGGTGGAGGGCTCTCTCAGCAAAAGCAGGCACTACAATGGCAAATGCAAATGAAAACATACGAAAATTATTTGACAAACTCCAAAGTAGATCTGGCTTAACACAGAAGTCAAAGAAGTTTCAAGACAATGTCAGAGGTTTTGGTTGCCCGAAGAAAAGTACCACATCTGTGCTGCAGAGGATGGCTATTGAAGACTTTACTGGTGACACAGTTAATTCGGGTTTATTTTATGACCGTTTCACTTGTAGCAGTGTGCTTTATCATTCCTGCAATAACACGACTCTGAAAAAGAGAAACAATTCAGTTGTACAGTTAAGTGACGGAACATTCTGTGAAATTATGACCCTGGTGGATTTTACGCGTGAGGATGGGGCATCTTCTGCATCCACCAGCAACAGATTCTGTGTTTTAGTTAAAGAGCTTGCCAAGAGTGGAGGAAAGTTGTATAGAGATGTTCAGCTGAATATATCCTCAACATTTATATATGAAGTGTCTCACACCAATAATGTGTTTGCTGTCGCTCCTCAATCACTCAAACGTAAATGTGTAATGATTAGGTCTAAGGACAAACTGTATGTCATTCCACTTCCAAACAACATTGAAAGAGACTAAAAAAGACTAGAAAGAGACCAAAAGAGACTACAAACTGACTCCTGGGGAACTACTTCTGCAGCTTTACAGATATCAGTGCCAATTGTTGTTTTTCAGTTTTATTTCCTAAAATCAATAATGATATGTTGAACACTGATTATGATATAATCTGTTAAAACAGTGTGAGTGAAATAAAATTTTTTGGCCATGCAATTTACTTGGCTGTACTTGTGACATCACAAACTAGTAGCTGAACTTCCTGTCCAGTAGAACAATTTTTCTTGTGTTCGTATGGTGTGCTGTTGGTATAAAATTATAAATGCATTGATATACATGGACCTCTCTGTGACATTGTATAAATTTATTAAAATACTTACATCACAATTACAAGAGTAGCCTTTTGTATGCATACACTTCATTTAATAATGTTTTAAATGGGCTTTAAATGCATTTATCATATGTTTTATTACTTTCTGTTGCAAGCAGAAGTACACTTAAAAATTACTCCAAAATGTAACTTAAAGCATACTAACAAGTTCTTTAATAATGTACTTTAAAAGTATACTTTCAATGCATTGTTACATTTCAGCACACAGTTAAAAATAATACTAAAATATATTTACATAAAGCGCAAATAAATACACTTTTAAAAACAAACAAAACTACATTTCAAGTATATTTTTAGAAAATATATTTTTTATAAAATATACTAAATTACAATTATTTTAAAGTGTGTTAAAAGTTGTATTGTGAAAATAGGTAAAAGCATGGTGGTAATACACTTTTTATATATTTAAAGTTAGTACAATTTTTGGTTAGTATATTTGCAATGTACTATTGAAACAGGAAATATATTACAAATACAATAAAGTATACTTTTTTTTCACCAGGGCAACAATCATGAAAAGAGTTGGATGGACATTGCTGCTGAATTGCACTATGACTATAATAATGTGACTTTCCTATTTCAATGTTGTGGCGTGGGGCAGAACTGTTTGCACAATTTGATGCAAGATATTTTTGTATTTATTTATTAAAGCAAACAATTTTTGTAAATTTCTAGGTGTATATTTTTGTTAATACATACAAAGGGAATTTTCTGTTATTTATTCACTTCTAAGCACATTTTTAAAAAATCAATCAAATCTGGTCTTCCTACACGTATCGTGTATGAACGTACACTGTAAGCCGACAGGTCGCATCAGAGCATCGGGCCGTAATGTGTGAGAACACGTCTCGTGAGCTACGAACTTCTAACGCCTGTGATTCAGTCGCACCGTTTGAGCAGGAGTTGACGCGACTGAAACAAAGTGTATGGCCAGCATTACTGTGCCTGATACACTAATACTACCACGTGTCTGTCACTGCTGTGCTGAGAAAGGTCCACACCAAAATTATAGGGGTTATGAGGGGCCAGAATGCGGTCACTAATTACACTTAACCTCAACGATAGGCCTACCTTGAATTACATTTCTCTCAGGTTCTCGCAGAGGAGACACCAAGCGATCTTCTTGTCCACAGTCATGAAGGACAAGAATGACTGAAAACCGTTAGACGCTTGACTGCCATCCAGCGCTCAGTGTGTCTAACGCACCTTTGTTGCTGAAAGCTAAAGAGCTGAGGTCCTTCAGCACATCAGAGCCTCAGCATTCCCTCATTGAGCTCTCGCTGAAGTGAATCCCTTCTCTCGCCTCGGACCAATCACGTGCGAGCTGCATTTCTCCAACGCGCGTCATCACGTTACAACCGGCGAGAGGGCCGAGCGTAGCGAAGCATGAAAAAGGAGAGAGAGAAAGACACACAGAGAGAGAGAGAGAGAGAGAGAGAGAGAGAGAGAGAGGTAGCCGGGCATGCTGCAGGTGGAGATGGATCAAATACACTATACAAAGGTGTGAAGGACACGTTTAGGGAGGATTTCTCTTGATAAACCGTCTCCATCCATCATCACGACCGAGTGAGTGTGTGCGCACCACTGAGCTCTCCAGACTTGAAGCTTTTTTGTCCTTCTTTTTTTTGAAGAAGGAATTCCGCGCCCATTTTCGTGGACATATATTACGCATCTGTGAGGAGTTTTTTTTTACACCCCCCACCACTTTCCATTGCAAAGATGGGAGTTCTCCGCGCGCAGGCGGTCCATGGCACGCTGGGCGGTTGAGGTTGAGGTATCATCTGTTGCTGCAGCCGGCTTTAGCTTCAACGTGATCAGTCAGTGCACACTTCACTCGGACCCACAGATATATTTAACGTGCGATTTGATGTGAGCAGAAATGGAGAGGTCGTTGGATGCAGCGATCGTTTTTCCACGTTGGATTGTGAAGATCTCAAGCTTTTTGCGTTTAGCATGATCTGCTGTGTTTGTTCCCCCGCTGCTTAATAGCGCACACAGCTTGGTCAGGTAAGGCTTTTTTGTCCCCCCTATTCTTCTTCTGAGAGATAGAGAGAGAGTACCTCCATCATCAGCTCCCGGGATCCCGCGCAGCACGCCCCTGTCTCGAAGCGCTGATGATGATGATGGAGGACGAAGAGCTGGAGGCGCATCAGGTTGACGGTGACCCGGACCTGGAGCCCCAGAGCCGACCTCGCTCCTGCACCTGGCCGCTGCCTCGTCCGGACGCCTTCCCCGAGGGAGGGGAGCTCATGGTCAAGGCTGAGCCGGACAGTGCGTCCTCGTGTCGCGAGGCGCTGCCCTCCTGCGCGCCCGGGCTGGACGTGGCCGGACAGCTGCGCAAAGCCAAGTCGTCCCGGCGCAACGCGTGGGGAAACATGTCTTACGCGGACCTCATCACGCGAGCCATAGAGAGCACACCCGAGAAGAGGCTCACCCTGTCTCAAATCTACGACTGGATGGTCCGCTACGTCCCTTATTTCAAGGATAAAGGAGACAGCAACAGCTCAGCCGGCTGGAAGGTAACGCACACGTGCACGCATGCATGAGTGGGGTCTTTTGTAAACCGGGGCTTTTTGAGCACACCTTAACAGGTCTAGGAATGAAACGCACATCTCTTCCCATCCTCTTTTTCACGGCTTTTTAAAGCCATTATAGACGAATGGGTCTGCGTTTAATAACCATCATTGCACTACATTAGAGTCCACTAACAGGGTCGCTATAATAGTGTTATGTTCCCATTTCACGCATTATAGAACGCCGAGGGACGTTTAGAAAACGTGTGCATTCACACTGAGCTCTCCTCCAAAACTAAAGACGTGAGGTGGGTTTGTAAAGACTGACTGAGGGGAAAAAGTCTTACAGCAGACTGACAGGTTGTTTGAGGCTGGTCAATGACCTTAGAGCAAATGAGCAGCTCTGGGACTGGAACAGTCCTGCCTCAGTGTACCAGTCTTTTCTATCCAGATCCTAATCCACTACCAAAACTCAGATACCTGATGGTTTAATCCTTTATAGATTCTCCTTCTGTATGCAAACATCGTAGTTCATTATCTTGCTTCTGAAGTACAACCAAGGAGCTTTTGTCTGGTTCATTAGTTTCAAACTTAAATACAACTTTAGAAAATAAGTATAGAGTGTCATTTTTAATTGTAAGAATTATGATGTTAAATGGTTTGACCGTTTAATGTGGTATAAAGCAGCAGCACATTCCCAACATTACAAGTGAGATGCACAGGTGAATTCTGTAATGTTACTGCAAAAAAAAAAAACACACATCCAAAACAAAAAAATAAAACCTAGTTCTGGTTTATAAGCCTTTCATTCTTCACCAGTGAAACAGACCAGTACCTGTTGTCTAGATGAGCATTTCTTAATTTTGCTCCTGGCAGCCCACATCACTGCACAGTTTCACTATCCCCTGACTCAACACACCTGATCCAGCTCATAAAGGGCTCCATAATCAGTTGATGAGGTGGATCAGGTGTGTTGAATCAAGGAATACTTGAAGCTGTGTACAACTAACGGGCTGCCAGTAGCAGGATTAAAACAAAACACTGATCCAGGTTATACAGGTAGTGCCACCATATATGAAATAATGTGTTGTTAAAATATGCAAATACCCTACAGCCTATGCTGTAGTCAGTACTATATTTCACATCTGAAATTTTTAGTAAACTACACTATAAGACCATGTCCTCTGTGTTTTTGTAAGTTTACATTTACATTTACATTTACGGCATTTAGCTGACGCTCTTATCCAGAGCGACGTACATCAGTGCTTAAGAATTCCGCAACTGTTTCTTACCTGAAAACATCTTAAATCTGAGTCTGCTATTTAACTGAGATACTGCAGTCAGAGCATCTATACAACAACTGTCCAAAAAATAACTAGCCAACACCAATGTAAGTGTGTTGCATATTCTCACTTGCTTTTTGCATTGCCTCCTTAATAAGTTATTCCAATTTGAACAGAACTGTCCAAAATGTAAAAATGATCAAGGATGTGAGGCGATACCCACCTTGCAACGTTCCACTGAACACCTGAGTAGTCCACATGCTTGTTACACACTCCTGTGCTTTGTGCTTTAAGTCAGCCTGGAATCTCACATATGGTCTTGCTGTGTCTCGCAGCTCAGTTATGCTGATGAGGTTCTGTCTGTTTAGCATTTAGGGTTTCTGACAATGAACGTTTAGTGGGCAGCATAAAGAGATCTGCTTTCAGGGGACTGCTCTGGGTTACGTGTGGGCATATTTCGCTATTACAGACACTGATACAAGGCTGCACTTACATACTGTCTCTTTTTTTCACTCAATGTCAGCATTGTTCGATAGACTGTACTGAAAATGTTCACTGATGGGAGACAAATGTGCATTGAAGACCCCACCATGACCACAGCCCTGTGGCTCACCACTTTGTGGGCTGTGGAAAGAAGGGTAGAGCATAAAAACAAGCCCATAAGTGCTCAATAGACCCTTAGATTCCCCAGGCCTAGTCACTGGGACCTGGTGTAAGGCCATCTCATTTAAGCAAGCTGTGCTGAGGTGTGTCTACAGGTGTCTGAGCTCCATTATCCCAGCTCTGTGACAAGATACTGTGCAGCACAACCACAGGATGGCTCCCATATCTTTAGCAAGTGTCCCAGTGCAGGCTTACGTAAGGGCAAATTAAGGGGTTTGACACCAGCACTCCTAGTCTCCTAGTAGTGCAGCAGTTATTTTCAGAGCCTGTCCAGACACAGCCTTAGCCCAGGTAATGAAGGTGATTAGGCATGCTTTTAAAAGCACGCTCGTGTTCGGTTATAGCTCTGACCCCATTTCCGGCAGACACAATATAAACACACACCCTGCTGTCTCAAAAACAAACCCTAAACTCAGTCATATAGACTCCAGACTGTCATGCAAACTGACAGTCCTTAAAGAGACCATGTCACCAGACAGTCCAGATATTTCTCACGGTATCAATTTGGTAGGGTCTTAGGACATATCTGGGGGCTTAACTGACATATTACCCATAGCAAGGCTTGGTGGATAAATAACTAATTGGTGACTCATCAGTGATCATCTGTCTTTCTTAATCACCAGCAAATTAGAACTTGGACTCCGTTGATTCCCTTGGATGAGAGGCAGTGGAGATTTTGCATTTTATTAAATTTACTTATTACGACAATTAATGATGCTACAAAATGATGAGAGGATGCCGTTATGTCAGGCGGTTTGTTTAGGAGGTTCTAGTCATTCGAGTTCAAAGTAGAATGCTACAAATACCTGTGAAAGCAGCCTGCAAATAGCAACACAATAATCTCTTCTGAGAGCAGGTAGTCTATTAAGCTTCTGATTATTCTATTAGACAGAGTAGACTCTCCTATAGTCTTAGAGAGCAGCAAGTAAGCAAGTAAGTAGTAAGCATTTAATACCTGCTTGTCTCTAAGAACTTTACAAATCCAGAGCGCTGGTCAGTGCATTAGTAAATAAATAACACTGACAATAAATAACAAGCATAAAACTTTATTGTTGAATAGCAGTAAAGCAAACAACTCTTCATTAAAGACATGAACTCACTCTCTCTCTCTCTCTCTCTCTCTCTCTCTCTCTCTCTCTCTCTCTCTCTCTCTCTCTCTCTCCCTCCCTTTGTATTCTTCTCTGTACAACCAAAAAAGAGATTTGGGTGGTGTAACAAAAGCTATGGATACCACTTAAGGAAAAAAAAAATTGCAGACAAAGCCTATTATCAGCACTCTAAAACACATGCATCGACCAAACCCACAATAACACATTGATGATCAAGCTGCTGATAAACTATAATTATAAATGATGGTCTGATCCAGTGCATTATCAGTTATATCTGGGGTGCAGAGAGATGTGTGATAGATGTAGGTTACTGCAGAGTTCAGTATAGTTCAGTGTGTGTAAGTCTGAGAGTGACAGAGAGGGGAAGGAAGTAGGTGGACTAGCAATTCAGAGAGCATATAACTCAAAGCCTATGTTTCAATAAGTTATTTATAACTTAGTCAGAATGCTATGTATGAAACATAACCGCCATATTATTTAAACCATCTAATATTGTGTAGGTCCCTCTTGTGCCACAAAAACAGCTCTGACTTGCTGAGGCATGAACTCCTCAAAACCTCTGAAGGTGTGCTGTGGTATCTGGCACCAAGATATTAGAGCTGATTGTTTACTTGTTGCCTGATATATTCCACTTCTTGACAGGTACCATTGTAGTGAGATAATCAATGTTATTCACTTGAGTGGTTTTAATGTCGTGGCATACGTGTATTTCCTTTTATGATGCCATCTGTTTCACTGCGTTCGTTAAATAATAGCCACCATCTTGGACGTATAGAAACATTAATAAACCATTTTGAATACACTGTGGTTTTAATTATATGTATTATATTGTTCTTTTGGTCAGATGACAAGGAACAAGAAGTTTAGAGCAAAAGTAGGTGCTTTGCTTCCAAACGTTGTAGAGTAGCTAGCTACTATAATTAACTGTACAATTAGAAGATAACCGCAAGTAAACCTACATAACAACTGTGTTAATTACAAAGATGGCTTTGTGTTCTACAATTTGCTATCTTAGATGTAACTGAATACT
>JBBPDB010000007.1:12886714-12906292 GCA_037974465.1 Brachypetersius altus | reverse complement strand
GCTCTGGATAAGAGCGTCTGCTAAATGCCGTAAATGTAAATGTAAATGTAATGTGGATGCGAAGCCTGAAGATTGAAGCGCCAACGGTCTTTTGGGGTCTAGGGGATCGAGAAGGTCTTTCGGGAATGTACACTCTCTATTGTGCAAGGAAGACCACGACCCAAAAAGGGCAGCATGTAGTTGCACAATGTTAATTTGATTCCCTCCCCTCAGCAATCAGCTTAGTGAAGTCATTCTCCAAGCCTTGCAGCTGATTCAAAGAGAAAGGCCAAGTGCAGATGGGGGGGAAAAAAAGTTCAAAAAGAGGAATTAGTGGGGGGTGGATGGGGGAGGGGTGTAAATTTAAAATAGGCTTCAGATAGTGAACTCATTTATCTAATTGCATGCTTTTTGTATTTGTATGAATGTCTGTATGTCAGTGTGTGTGTTTGTGTGTATGTATGTGTGTGTGTGTGTGTGTGTGTGTGTGTGTGTGAGAGAGAGAGAGGGAGGCAGTTGGCGGGATGAGAACATGCAATGGCGTATGGCATGGGGAGGCACGGGGGCAGGAAGTAGGTCAGGGCTGGCGTTGTGTGGGCAGGATCTAGTGCACGATTGGGCCACCATAGGCTGAGAGGTCGGAGCGTGTATTGAGTCTTGAGTGAACGTTTCAGATCTTGAGGAGACGAGGCACAAGTGAGACACTGGAAGTTGACAAAGTCAACAGAAAGGCAGTAGGATGAAGGATGAAGCTTCCCATACTTGCCCTTTTTTCATCACCCTGTTGCTGTTGCACCTGCTAGGGCATATGATGCTGATCGGGCTGAAAGGGAATATTTTTTTTTTTGACCACTCATCATCTGAGCCCTCAATCTGTTTATAAAGCACTGCTGGCAGAGTGCCATATTGCATCACTTAGTTTTCCTTTGATCCTCTTTTAGAAAGCATGGTTGTGAAAAGAGGCAGAGCTCAAATACTGCAGAAATGACCATAAATATGCCTGTTTGGTTCAATTGGAGCCTCGTGGATCAAGTTCATTTACAGATGCCAGTTATTTTCTTTGGTTGAGACTGTAGTAAATACCTTAATGTGCTTTCACTACTATGAAACGGTCAACTAAGGGCCGCTCCGCGTTCACTTTTCCGCTGGCTGGTATGAAGCAGTGTTTGATATTATGTTTTGTAAATGTCAGATATGTTGATTTTGGTATTTAACTTAGGCCTTTCATGCGCCACGGCCAGCCTGCGGAGGTGGAATCAGATCAGAGAAGAAATGCGGAAGGAATGAATGACAGCAGCGAGGGAGAGAAAGGTGGCTCAGATGAGGCAGTGTGTATATACCTTCACAGCACCACAGAGGGTGAAAAATGAGAGAGCAGAGGAGAGACTTAAGAGAGAATGTGGCTGGGAGAAGAAAAAGAGGTACATTTAGGGATAGAGAGGCATAAAAAGAGATGGAAACATCAGAGAAAAAGTGAAAGGAAAAGACAGTTGCAAGAAGCTGTGATTTGGCGCCAGCTGGAAACGACGATATATGAAAGGATAAAGGGACAAGGAGAGATAGGTGGTGGAGACGGGAGAAAAAATGGAAGGAGGAGACAGCGATGATTGCGTGACTGAGAGGAAAGTGCACTGCTGTGTGTGTAATGCTCTCAAGACGGATATTAAGAAGAGCTGGCCTCCTCTTCAGGCTTGCTCCTTTCTCTCTCTCCCTCTCTCCACTCCCTCTCCATCTGCACTAATGATCCTCGCGCCCTGCCACACGGCCAGGCTGAGTGATGCCCACTGACAGTACCACTCAGGCAGAAACATTGCAGCCCCTGCCCAGGAGACGTCACACACACACACACACACACACACACACACACACACACACACACACACACACACACACACACACACACACACACACAGCTTTGTTTTATACATTGTCAGGATGTAGGGTCATGCATGTATCCAAAATGTAAAACCTAGACATATTTAGTATCTATATGTAAGATTAAGTAACAATTGTTAACTTTTGTAACCCATGTTATCCCTGTAAATACAATATCTAAACATTTTGTCCTAAAAATGCACACATTTAAATAACGCCCCCCCCCACACACACATGATCAGAACTTTTACACTCTGCATACATCTTGAGTCATCTCAGGTCATCTTCACTGAACTTCACTCAAACCCAACATTGATGGTCATTTCCCATATGCATTAGTTTACTGTACTTTTTATTTCTAGAGTGAACAAGATCATGACCCCCACCTGTTTCCTCTCTGTGGCCCTGCCGAACTGCCTCCTCTGCTGTAATCCTCAGTTGCAGAGGTGAGCAGAAGGTTAGGATTTAGGTCATGGCAGCCCACTCCTCCAGAGAGAAAGACAGTGTGTATGTGTGTGTGGATGACGCAGTGAGCCCTGCGTCCGTACGCCACTCTCTCCTAATCCTGCCTCGGCCTGTATGCTAATGGAGAGACGTTGGAAAGATGGAATAACCCACATTCCCATGCTTCTCTCATTAATCCAGAGCTGTCCATCCTTAACACATGGCCAAGCTCTTCTGCCGGCCTAATCGGCACAGTTTAGGACCATATGGGTCAGAGGCCTCTTGTGTATGACTCAGATACCTTCTGGGAAATAGGAAGGGTGTTATTCTTTATTGAGTTTCCTTTAGGATTTTTCTACAGGGCCATCTGGCGTACTGTATCATGCTTGAAAGGTGAATGTCACATATTAAAAAACACATGGAGGAGGATAAAATCTGTACCCTCACTGTATCTGTTGAGATTAAAAATATTTAATATGCTGGGCTCTATAGGTTCCTGAAGAATTGATGTGGATCTATGTAATACTTTAGACATGTTAGTTACAGTGCACATAAATAGAGTGCTTTTTCCTGAATCCCAAGGAACTCTGGACAACCTTAATAAGATCTAGAATCAAACGCTACATCTTTGATGGGTGGTCTAATTAGTGCATGCAATCAGACTCAGATTAATTCTGCTGTAAAGTGAGGAACGGAAGACTATTTTTAACTATTGTTTTCACTGTGTTTATTGTCTTCCTTTTTCTAGTAATTAAAGAGTTGTTTCAAGGACAGTTTATTAACCTCTATATAGTGTGTTCAGAACTTTCTTACTGTGGATTCCTACTGTGTCCCGAAGCAGATTTTTGCTTTCTTTGTGTTTATATTCTGTTTTGTTTTTAAGAAATCTCTCCTACCTCTTCAACATTCGCAATGCACCTTTTGTTTGGTACAAATAATACAAGTTCTTTTTTCTGTCGACAAAAAAGACAATTTCACTACATAAAATGAAATTTTAAAAACCTCACAATGGCCTTATTATAAGAAATATTAGACACATTTACTAGATTTCATATGATTTTCTTCCTGGCTTATCTTGTTTTACATTGCAGATGTTCTTCTGTCCATGCTCACATTATGGTTTCTGCGACACAAGTAGAAACAATGTAATTCCGTATATTGTGATTGCCATATTAAAACCAGATTTTCTTTATATTTTTAATTCATTATTTGAAAATTTGAGATGACATTCACGTGTGAACATTTCATGACAAATCGACCAATAGCAAGGCCCAAAATTATTTCTAAAATGTTTGACTGAAGTTGCATATGTATTCTCCTTCTGCTTTAAAGCTAACAGCCTGAATATAGTGGATAGGGACTAAACTGCGGGGTCATGAATGTAGTGTGTGGTAGTGCGGGGTTAGGATAGGGGCAGGAGAAAGAGGGTCGGGTAGAGATGGGTCTATAGCGTGCACACACTGACAGGACAGGAGCAACCCAAGCTCTTATTAAGTTTTCACGAGACTGTTAAAGGTCAGCTCATGCCCTAACATCCATCTCCCGCCTTCTAAAAACACCACCCAAATCTTCTTTACCTCCCCATCAGGCGCTCCTGTGGGGCTATTAGCCATTCACGCTCACTCTCATTAGAGTCTGAGTTTTACTTAAGCCATTGGACTCAGCAGTCTGCGGCCGCAGCATGTGTTAATATTTTAGTAGCTCCCATTGGGGAGCTGAGAGCCGGTTGCCCCTTTTGGAGAGTAAAGCGTTCTCATTCTATCTCACTCTCTCCTTCTCTTTCCTTCATTTCACATCTTCCATCACCCTCCTCCATCTCAGACAGACCCCTTTTTACTGCTCCCACACTCTTTTGCCCCTCTTTCTCTATTTCTCCCTCCCGCACTCACTTTCCTCTCTTGTGTACTCCCACCACTAGACCCTAACTCAAAGTGACTTAATTGGGCTCTTTTTGTTTCGGGTAATGGTTGGGGGTGGGGGGTCTCTTCATTTTCTCGCTTTCTCTTCTCCATCTCTATAAAGGGAGGGAGAGTAATCACTCTCTCTTACTCTCACTCTCTCTCTGTCTCCTTCACCGCTTTTATATTTATCTTATGGCTAATACTGATAACTGGCTGGTTGAAATCAGAGATTTGATCAAAGCACTTAAACTTAGCCAGGCCTAGTATTATAATCACAAGCTGATTAGACCTTACTTACGGAGTTTGTGAGAATGTGAGAACATCAGAGAGACAAAAAATGTCAAAATGACAGGGGTACTGTATGTGAGGAGGAGAGTAAATTGAAAACTGTGCCCAATAAGTGGACTAGCCTGATAACAGCAGAACAGCGAAAGGTTCTCCTGAAAACACATTAGATTTTTAATTAATTTAATGAATTGATAGATGTTTTTCATCTGATGCGTTTTTTTTTTTTTTTATGGAGAATAGGATTCCCAACCTCTCAAGCAGCGTCACATCACATTTCGGTTTAACTGGGTTTTATTTGCGCTAAGCTTTTACAGTTTCATTGTCATAGAGCACTTAGAGAAATCCTGTCTCTAAGGCATGAGGAACAGGGATGCGGAGAACAACAAGAGTTATGCTCTGAATACTGCCGAGCTGAAAGAGGATCAACTCAGGCTGCTACTTAGTGGCTTCACTGTGTAGACTGAGGACGTATGCAATGGAACATGAATTTTTGCTGATTTGTGTGCAAGTGAAAGAAGCAGTGAGAGTATTCTAGATTTCAAAAATAAAACATGTCCTTGGTACTAAAATGATGATCCCATGTGTATCAACTGAGTTTTTCTTTAACCTAATTTCAATCTCCTTGTTTTAACTTTTAACTTTCATGCATTTTGTTTTGGTTGATAAATAAAACACCTATGTTTCAGGGCTCTAGAACAGATGAAGCTATGCATTAACACTGATAGACACTATGCATTTTTCAGTATGTTGTTGTAGTTGGTGAATTAATCATGGGATTTTTAGATCTATATATACTTTTCTTTCTTTCTTTCTTTCATTCTTTCTTTCTTTCTTTCTTTTTCCTCTGGTCTCCCTACCCCAAACCCACCACCCCCACTCCCCCAGCACAGACTCCCCCACGTCACTCCCTTGGGGAGGGATAGTTGGCTGGGAGAGAACAGGTTGCTATGGCAACAAGAGCCCTCCCTTTCCCATGGGTCTCCTTAGCAACTGGTCGCTTGGTACCGCTGTTCTGAGAGTGCCCAGTGTGCCAGCCGTGTGTGCGTGTGCGTTGCATGACTTGGTCATGGTGTACATGTGTGGGCATGTCTGTGTGTGATGCTTCTTCAGTCTTCAAAGGTGCTTGGGTTTATAGAGTTTAGACTTTGAACTGAGTCTGCACTCCTTGACTGTGTCTCCCCGCATAATCTGCGTAAATGCTTTTGCAGGGGTAGGGTTCACAGGTCTATGTAGCAAGCTGTGTGTTTGAGAATAGAGTGAGTGCGGTATACCTTTGTGTGCATGAGCGAAAGGGGGTCTGTGTTTCCTCGAGCTCTGAAACTGAAACAATTAAAGTGTTGATTGTATGAATTTTGCATGCTGAACACACGCCTGCCGAATGAGTTTCCTGCTCTGGTGAAATTAAATTAAACCCTGAGAATGATCTGTATTAAAGTCTGATCAGAGGTGTGCGCTGACCTTTAGAATGTGGGAAATGAGATTCTTATTACTATGAATGAGATTATGGTGAGAGAAGAAAAAAAAAGTGCTGCCTGAATTTGTCTCATTGTTGCTTGTCCATCTTTTTTGTGTATGGCAGATGGAGGTTGCAGTATAATCAAATCCATTGCACACTGCCTGTAGGCTATTAAATAGACCAACTTTACTTTGTCTCTCTCTCTTTCTCACTCTCACACGCTCACACACACACGCATGCTGACAAACTCTCCTTCTACTCTCCTTGTAAAAAAAACCTGCAGTTAAAGCCTGCTCAAAAACGTACACAACGTAACAAAGTATGTGGCAAGCACTGTGGAAAATATGAGTCGAGGTTGCAAAGAAGGTGCATGTGTTTGTGTGTGTGTGTGGTTGGAGCAATCAGAAGCTCCCACAGGTGTACCACTCCTGCACCTGTTGTGTGAATGCTCCCTGGGGGGTGGAGGGAAGGGCTGGAGTGATCTGGCAGGCCGGCGTCGGAAAAGCTGTCCCTGTGCCGCACTCGTGACGTGCACCCAGCAGCTTTTGAGTGGGCTGGAAGATGTGAGGATCCCAGTCTGCTCCCTGCTCCATTCTGCACAGAAGGCAGTGGCCGCTCTTGTGCTGGGCGGCGGATTTTCCGATCCCCTGTCCGGCGCTCAGATGCTCGCCTAATCTGGCGCCGCTATTTTTATCCCCTTGGCCCGCACGGGCCCACATCCACACCCAGCTACCCGCCATCCGCCTAGCCTGCAGGAAGCACAGCCTGGGCGCCGCAATTAGCACACAGCCAGGCAGGAATCACCCACCAACCCCACTGCCCTCCCAGCAGAGTGGCTCTCAGTTTCTGGTCACAGAGCCACAGAGAAAACATGAGCATCCTTTTCTTGTCTTTTGCTTGTAATGCCACAGCACTCCTCACAGAGAATTTCATGGCTCATGCGTTATTGCCTGATGATGTGGTCATATGCGTCTTACTCTATTCACCCGTAGTACATCGAAAAAATTACATCATCTCCCCAGAAATAAAATATACCACAGCAAAACACTGATTGCCAAATGTAAGTAAACACAACTATAATCGTGTTGGTGTATTATATTTTAATGTGGAAATATGTATGTTTGAATCGAGTAAATACACTGCATTTCTTTTGGTTACACAGTTGGGCAGCATTATACCTACATTACACATTTATAACAACTGACATAAAACAATACATAAAACGGTGGCCATATTTTGTCAAGTGTCCCTCTTCTGATTTTCAGAAGTATTGGGACTATAGTTAGGGTTGGGTAAGGTTTTAGCCCAAGATTAAGGTAATGGATAGGATTAGACCAGGGTTGGGTTTGGGGCTAGTTATGATGAACTAAACAGATATGTAGTAAGTTACATGTTGGTTAGTAACAGCAACCTCATTTACAACGGGCTATTTAAATAACTGTAGTTGGTTTTCATCTGTTTATGTAAATCTAATTTTTCTTGTGATGAATATGACTGTACATTGTCATGGCCTGTCTATTGTGCTATAGGTTTGTCTAGCTTTTCTAACTATGAAGAGAAAACTCCTTTTTGCTGTTACTGTGTGCACAGCATGTGCTAGATTCTGTATTTCTCTGCTTTAAGCACAACCTCTTGCAAGAATTCCCTTCCCTGTGAGAAGTGTGTGAACACACCTACCCCCCAGTTTCCATTAATCTGTGTGCCTCTGCATTCTTTATTTCCCTTCAAAGGGACAAGCCCAGCCGTGACATCAATCACAGGATGCGAATATTTATCCGCTGCTAATTTCCATCAATAGCCTGGAGACAGGCTTAGCTGACAAAACTCATTCCCGTGCCGAACAAAACCTCTTGCATCGCGTTGCTCCCCCCTCCCCACCTCTGCCTCTTAAAAGAAAACGTTTCACAATAAATGCAGTTACAATAAATGCAGTTAACGCTACCCTCACCCCCATCCCCCAACACACACAGACACGCACACACGCTTGGTGCTTATGAAATTAATGCAGTGTATAAAGAGATTCTCATTGACAATATATAATTTCTACTGACTGCCCGAAATGCTTTCATAATGACTGGTTGAGGATTACTGGTCTTGGGTAGCAGATGCTCCTCTGTGTGGTTGGGTACAGCATCCATCTTTTGTGTAGCAAAGTTATTTGAATAGTGTGAGTGGGTCTCTTGTCTTTCTTCCACGGTTCCGTCTCACTTTTGTCAGACAGTTCTTTTCGTTGTGATTATGCACCCAGCAAGTTGTGCCTAAATAGTTTGACCTGTTTCCTCAGCCCTCTTGTGAGTAGCCTCTTGAGTTAACAGTTGGGGGTAGTTTTTTTTGGTGGGGGAGGGGTGTATTTGTGGAAGTGAACTCTATTGTTTTGTTTAGATGGTTCTCACAGTTGAGCCCCAAGCTGTACCCCCTACATTCCCATCCTTTCTCCCAGCTACCCAGCTGCCCCCCATGCCAGTCTATAGATCCCAAGCCCCTCCATGGCTCTTGGGATGCCCCGCCTCCCCAAGAGCCAACCACAGAATGCCTGCCTGAGAGCAATGGCAGAGGGGCAGCTGGCCCACAGCCAAGCTTGTGCAGTGGGCAGTGTCACGAAGCTCACGCAAAGCTTCATGCTGTCTGTCAGAGTAGATGAGGCATGATTTAACAATCCATATTCTTACAGTAACGATTGTCTGCTGACTATGTAGATCTTAGGCTCAACACAAATAAAAGCTCAACACATATTTATTAAGAAATTCTTAATGTTGTCTTACTGCCTCTAGCTTCGGGATGAACCAGGGACTATGGCATCAAATCAGATTTCAACAGGGTGCTCAACAGAGATAGGTTCTCATGTGATAACAGATACAAAGCGAGGCTACTTCAAAAAGGAAGTCGGGGCCTTTCGACTCCAAACATATCCGTGTTCTTGGAAAAGTGAATTCAGTGCCAAGGCCACCTGTGTATTGGAAAAAAGCACAAACTTGTCAGTCTGGGGGGGTTGGTATGACTTAAGCTCTTAATCTTTGGACAAAGAAGACTCGGGTGAGGAGGCGTGGAGGTGGAAGCTGGATCACTAATAGAACTATCAGGATTGGAGTCTCTAATGAGAGCTGAGTTCAAACATTTTGACAGAAGGGCTACTGGGATGTTGGACTCTCTTCCGTTGAACAGGAGCTCTCCTAAAGTCTCATTGTTTCCTGCTTACTTGATTGTATTGTCAGACCTTGAAGTAAGCAGAGTGATGTTTGTGTTTGTGTGGATGTGTATGTGTGCATTTGTGTTGGTGTGTTTGAGGTTTGTGTGTGTGTATGTATGTGCGCGCATGTGCATGTAGTTAATTAAAAGTGTCTGGAAGTGTTTAAGTGGTGGGAAAGGAGGGGAGCCTGATTTTACGGCCTTTGACACAGGCTCTGAGCGCTGTTCTAATAAGAGCAGGCAATGTCGTTGCTAGTTAGCTTAGCCTCCAGCTGCTCCCTAGGAGATGGGAATGGGCATTGAGTGGGTTATGAAGGCTCTTGGACAGACATTTCTGATCCAGGGCCTGCTTTGCATGTTAAAACCGATTAATAATATGTATTACTCATAGAAACATAGTAAACTCAAATGAATTGAGCACCCAGTGGTTTCTGTTCGAACAACACTAGATCCACTCATTCTGTTATAGCAATTACAGACGCTTACCCACAATATGCTGTTGTCATAGAGGTAGAGGGACACGCACCAACTCCATTCCTGCCCCAACAATGGGATCCACCCAGCTGGGAGTGCCCATGATTCAACTAGGATTAGCCTGGGATTGTCTGGGATTATATGGAATGGAGCAGGGATTAGTGCTGATTGCCAGTTTCTGGGGGCGTTAGGGGCACGGGCAGTCCAAATAGCCCCTGACTCATCCTCTGATTCAGGCAGGAACATGTGGAAAAGCTAGCACAAAGAATTAGAACACTGTAAAGCAAGGATGACAGACATGTGAAAGGTGTGACTGCTGAGGTGTCATGTTTAGGTTTTGGATTATACACATTTTGGTGGGGAATTATTGATGACCAGTTCCAAAGCACACCCAAACACACTGAAATGGAGCATCAGTTCATAGAAGAAAACACTCAATTAAAAGAATTTTACTGACATGCCAAAGATGGCATAATGTGGAAACTTAGGCTATGATCCTGAAGTGATACTGGAAGTACATATTTTATTGAGTCTCGTGAGGCTGGTGTTTTGAGCATCCCCAGCAAGCTGAACCCCAGGCCTAGTGGCTTGATGAAAGGCTGTGGGGAGTTCAGCTGCAGCTTCAAAAAGCAGCGCTCCCCTCCTCCCTCCTCACAAGCAAACCCCACAACAGATTTCTGCTTTATTTTGCCTTCACGTTTACCCTGTTGCCATGGTTACCCTCCTCACATTGGAGGTGCTACCTTGAGGAGCCATTCTTCGATCACCTGACTGGAGATGCTGACATTTTTTTGTCTTTTCAATTCAACATCTTTGCAGTTGTGTATTCTGCATAGACATAGGCTGGTGAGCTGGTGACTTTTGATGACATGGAAACATCTAGGCCTAACTGATTTCTAATCTTATAGTCTACATTTTATTACTCACTGGGAAGAAACAACCACTTATCTTTTAATATACCAGTATTAATATGTATTTGAGAAGGCTGAATGATATTATTAATGCCTGAAGAGAGAGAGTGATGAATTAAGTGTGTTCCCCTGAAATTGAGTGGCCAGGCACAGGCAGTGAGTCTGAGATAAAATGAGCAATAATGTTAGCATCTGCAAGTTTTTCATTTGATTTGGCTCTGGATATAGAAGTAATGAAATACAATATAGTCATGCAAGAGTGAAGGGAAAAGAAGGCTCTCAGGGGCGAATAGAGGTTAGGAGGAAGAGAGAAGGTGAGACGGAGAATATGGAACGACTGCGAGTGGGAGGTAGATACGTCTGACTCCATTATCTGTGCTTACTCCTGCCTCAATCACTCGATATGTTTCCTCTTTCCGAATGGGAGACGAGGCTGGCGAGTGGCCAGGCTGGCACAGGCTTCAAACACAGCCCAAGCCAAGCACATTGAACCAGGGATTAGCCGACATCCACACCAGGCTGAGGGAGGGATCCCCCAGCCGCAAAAAAAAGAAAATACAGTTTTTTTTGGCTCATCCCACCTTTCCATTACATCAGTCTGAATTATATGTCATAAAAATTATTACAATCTTCAGTGTATATACAAGGAATGTGATGAACTGGAATTTTTAAAAGCATTTTAAATTCTGAACAAAATTATGTTAGACCTGATTGCAAAGAACTTCCACTTCAGACAGTTTTACCAGCAGCTATATAATAAAACCTACATATGATAAATGTGTGATATCTGCTTTTTTGAACAAGGATAGAAAAAAGAACATTTATTAACAGTCTATCCTCTTTTTCTTTGTCTGTTTATCTACAGAACTCCATTCGTCACAATCTGTCGCTCCACACCCGCTTCATCCGTGTGCAGAATGAAGGCACTGGGAAGAGTTCCTGGTGGATGCTGAACCCTGAAGGAGGCAAGGCAGGGAAAGCACCTCGGCGAAGGGCTGTCTCTATGGACAACAGCACCAAGTATCTGAAGAGCAAAGGCCGAGTGAACCGCAAGAAGATGGTTGGAAGAGCAGGAGTGGGTTCAGTCACTCGGGGTTTTCATGGTTCCCCGGAGCAGGCCAGCCCAACAGCAAAGCCTGGCAACGGAGTAGTAAGTGTGGGGGAAGAGTTTGAGACATGGACAGACTTACACTCTCGGGCCAGCTCAGCAACTTCAACCCTGAGTGGTCGTCTGTCACCTATTATGGCAGAAGGGGAACTGGAGAACCCAGAAGAGGGGAGGCTGTCATGCTCTACGTCACCACGTCTCTATCCCAGTCCCTCCAGCACGCGCTCCCCTGCGGCACATTGCCCTCCTGTGGAGCTGCCACAGTTAGCTGATCTCACTGGGGCCATCAGTCTGGAAGAAGGGTACCACCACCACCAGCCCACACGCCACAAGCGCCCTGCCTACCACTACAGCAGCGGGTCAAAGGCCCAGGGTTCCTACTGTGGCCCTGTATATGGTCAGCCGGGCGTGAGCATGCTGCGCCATCACTCACCCTTGCAGACCATCCAGGAGAACAAGGCTTCCAGCTTCACTGGCAATTTGCAGACCTACTCAGGCACAAACGCCTTGCAGAGTTTACTTACCGGAGGTCCACAATACTGTGCCAAGGACATGATGCTTGGCCAGGAGCATGAGGCCATGATAGTTCCTCCTAACAGTGGAGCTCGCAGCCACCATCATGGCCACAACAGCCACAATGGCACACACAATCACAATCCTTCTCATAGCCACAATGGTACCCACAGCCACTCCCAGCCACACAATCACATCTCTGCTTCGAATGCAGCTGCCAATCCTGCTCACAACCACAGCATGAGTCATGGCCTGGGCCAGAACCATCAACCTCATGGCCCTTCTGCCCATGGCCGGTCAAACTCTGGCCACATGCAGCCCTACAACCATAAAGCTCCATACTTGTACAGTCCCCCAGCTCATGCACACCTCCCAGCCTCCACCACACTGCCCCCAAACCCTGCAGGTATGCAGGGTGTCCCTCAGGATTCTTGCCATTTGGCCACCGCCCCGCACCCACACCCCCGCCACAATGCTTATCCAGGCCCACACCAGCAAGCTATGGCCGACGGACCATACCACCAAGCTCAGGGCATGGGGGGAGGAAGTAGTGGTTACCAAGGCTACCACCATCCCCACCACCCCTACCCCCATGAGCGGCTGCCGGCGGACCTGGACTTGGATGTCTTCCATGGTAGCCTGGACTGTGACGTTGAGTCCATTCTCCTCCACGACATCATGGACTCAGGGGAGGAGATGGACTTTAACTTTGACTGTTCCTTGGCCCAGGGCATGGGCATCGGAATGGGCATGGGCGTGAGCATGGGGCTTGCAGGCCCGCAGCAAAACCACAGCAATCAGAGCTGGGTGCCTGGCTGAGACCCCTACCCACCTCCCCCACCCCCAACACACACACACCCCCTCCTAAGAACATTCTCAGAGACCAATTGTTCTGCAGGCCTCCTCACTTCTTTAGAGGGGAGATGCACTGTGCTTGATTCTCACATTCCGCAACGAAAGGACAAAAATACGGAAGATAGTCCTTAGTTTCAGTTTCTGTCTTACTCTGCCTGCTCATGTCTCTGTGTGCTGTTCTGAAGTGTGTGTGTGTGTCCCTCTCATCCAGTACACACATCTGGTAGTCTTTGCTTAATGTCAACCCATCTTGCTCTTGCTGACAGGACCGTGATGACAATCTCGACTGTATTGCCCCACATTGCCTTCTTCTCCAGTCAAAACTAAACTCTTGAGCACTTTAACTGCGTAAAACAAATCCGTATCTCACTCTCACAATGGGAAGCTGGCTCCCGGGCAGCAGGAGCTGTAGCTGGCATGTTGTTTGCTGCACAAGTGGGAAAATCTCACACCCAGAGGGGGTCTGTATGCAGAAAAAAAACGAAACAAATTTTGTTCAGTTGCCAGAGTCAGTTCAGCTTGCTTATTGAGATTATTAAATAGCCTCCACAATTTAATTTTCGTTAATCTAATCCTGTGTTGCTTGAGAGTTGAGCCTTTGCCCTATTTTTGTTAACTTTTCGGTAATCAAAATCTGATTCCAACTGTGAAACTTATGTAACTGCTAACCACCTACTTCTACAGAAATCTAATATTGAGGCTAAGTTAGATGGTTCATAAACCAGTGCCCTAGTTTTAACGATCGGATTCTGTCTGATAGAGACACTTCTATTATTGACATAAGATAAGTAGAAAGTTTTCTTGTTCTCTCTCTCTCACTTTCATTATGTCTCTATGTCTCCCGCTCTATATCTCTGTCACGTATGTTAGACCTCCTCTATACGCCGATAGCTTCAGCTCCCCTGCCAGCCCAGACTGGCCCATCATCCTTCACTGGCCCATTAACGGAGGCTTGATTGAAATTCAGTGTCTTGTTTTTAATCTCCAAAGTGATGCTGCAGTGATGCATCATTATTGCAGATTGAATACAGCCCCCCACCACCACTGGGCCTCTCCTCCCTCTCTCAGATAATGTGTTGAGTGATGGGCATGATTAACACACAGTCATCCCGTGCTCACGGAGTCAGTAGCATCGTCCGTCTGTCCTGAACAGGACGCACACCTGCACACAGAAAATATGATGTGACAAAAGAGCAAGGCTTTATTTTCCCATTCTTTCAAGCTCAGAATGTTTCAATTCTACATGACAGTTTGGTCTCTTCTGTATGTGACTGCATTGGGACGTGTTTATTGTGCTGGATTGCCATGTCTTCTCTTCTTTCATGGCTTTACTTTTAAGGTGCTACTTTTAAGGCAGGCATGCATACATTTGATCAGGTGTGATTTTTTGGGATTTCAACCGGAAGGTTGGTAATCAGAGATAGGAAACTGGAAAAGGGCTTGAATGGAGATTTGTTGTAGTGGCTAGATCAGTGGAAGAACCACTGCCTCCATGTCTCCTCTCCTCCTCGCTGTGCATATGTGTGTGGTCTCTATAGATACAGCCCCACGCTCCTCCTGAGCCCCTTTTCCTCTCCCCCTTAAGCACGGCTCTGCTCCATAAAGCAGGCGGGAGGGAAATGGGGCGCGTCATTATGGCAAAAGGTCAAGGATAGCTCACTCCATCAAACCTCTTGCTCAGATAAACGCTACTCAGCCAGCTCGGGTTTTGTGATGCTAATCTGTGACGCAGTGGGAGATCCTTCATACAGTTTTTGATGTCATTATTTAATATTTGTCCCAGTCTTCTGATATGTTAGACCACACAGCGTGTCCCCTGCTTTACCCGTTTACCGCAGCCCTTTGCAGGCGAGCTCTGTCACTGAGGTACCTGCCCCTCTGACTGACGGACTCATCGGACGTAGTTCTTAAAAAAAGACGTCAATGCTGATTTCAGAATAGTAAGCTCTAATATTAAATATTTAATATATAACAACAGACTTACAATGTTATTGTATGGAAGCGAGGACTGACTTACATGTGTCCCGACTCCCTCCTTCCTCTCGTGTGTTTATGGGATCACTTTTTCTTTACTGTTCCATGACTTTTTATTTTGTACAAAAAATATATATATTGAGAATATTGTATTATAGTTTTTAAAATGGAAAAAAGAATATCACTTTCATTGTTTTTTTTCTTTTTTTAAGAGAATGTATCTCATCATTTGGTGACATAAATAAATGAAAAGAAAAGGCTAAATGTACTTGTGTGATTGTTCTGTTGCATAAAGACAGTCTGTCCATTCCAGTTTTACTGATCATGTGTTCACATGTAAGGTGACAGAAATAGCTTTCTAGCTTAGTTAAACATACTGTATGCATCATATGGCTGTTGATTGTGGCACTATAAAGAAAAATCTGATGCTGCTTACATGCACAACTGTATGGATTAAATACAAGCAATCCTAGGGCTCAGGTGTACTTTTGTAAGCCTACACATATATGAACGACAGAACACAGGTAACAGAGGGGGATACAGTGTGCATGTGAGAGAAAGAGAGAGAGAGAGAGAGAGAGAAAGAGAGAGTTTGGGGGTGGGGTGGTGAGTATCTAATAAGGCTTGTTATCGCCTCTGAAGCTGTAGGTTGGTCACAGCTGTCATAGTCCCATCTGAGGCGTTTTCACAGAGGGAGAGTGCCTCTCTGCACAGCCATACTGTCTGCCCCCCAGGGAGCCTCCCTCCTCCCACTCCGGCTGAGATGCACGCATTTAATTGACTCAACTCTGCCAGAGCCTCACTGGAGAGAGAGAGAGAGAGAGAGAGAGAGAGAGAGAGAGAGCACAAACGTGCAGAGGAACACACCACAGATTCATGATTGAAGTAAAATAAAAATGTAGAGATGGGTAGATGATAACTATCCCTGCTTCCCGCACTGTTCATCCTGCATGTTGTTGATGAATTCCAGTTCCTTCGTTTTTATTATTCTACACCATTTTAAAAAGGTCAGGTCCTGTTTAAATTGCATAAACATTTGATGCCGACTGGACAAATACAAATGGTCAAAACCGCTTAGTATAAAGTCTCTTTTTTATTAGCGTACTTTAACCTAAAGGATGTTCCTATAATATTTCTCTTTTGGAGATGCAGTGATGATATTTAGCTTTGGCTCACTATTACAATATTTCCCCAAGTTTTGAAGCCCTTCTGCGCTGCATCATTTTTTGTCATATCATTAGCTAATTATTTACCCTTTCTTGAGGTGGGTAAGGTGTGTCAGAACAGGGAACACACAAGACAATGCTGTGCAGAGAGACTGCATAATTTAATTGCCTGAGCATGAATAGGAGCTAGCATATAATTGCTTATAAAGTTTAAAGTTCTTAATGGAATGCATACAGTTTATTTTTACATTCAGTTTCTTATTCAATTGATGCAAACTTTGTTAGTGTATATAATCATAAACTATTATTCATCAGTCTTTTTGTGAAATATATGTGGAACTCTCTATCTGACCCTCATTTATCTAAGGAAAACAGGCACCACAGGACCATTACTGACATTATTTGGATGGTGGCCCATAATGTTGAAGTGGCATATTATTGGGTGTTATGGTGGTACTGTGCCTTTTATTATAAACTTTTTAAGGAGAATTTAGCACATGCTTGTGTGCCTCAGCCATCCTGTACTCCTTCATCAGTGGACCACTGTTGGATATTGGATGTTTTAAAACCTCATCAATTCCACTGCTTGATCCCCTTACATCAGTGCGAAGAAACACTACCATAACACCATGGTGGTATCACTGCTGTGCCCAGAATGGCACACCACTCAAATAATATATAGTCGGTGGAAGTCCTATGGTGGGTTTAATTAGACAGGCTCGAGGAAGGGGGTTGATGAACTGTCCAGCCCAGATGGGCTACGGTTAAAAGTTGCTCACCTACAAAGTGCACCTTTATCAAATAAAATGGCCACTGAGTGCTGCTACATAAAGAAGAATATTTCTTCTTGTTATGTTATTATCTATTCACATGAACATACCTTTGAGGCCAAAAATGATTTGTCTCATAGATTGTTAACTCTGAGCAGTTTATTCCCCTTGCTGTTAAACACTCACTGACATAATAGGATGGGCAACATGTCAGCATGTGTGTGCTGTCTGCAAACCAGGGCTCTGTGGTGAGACAAGGTGAGAACATGTCGTTAATGCTGTTTGGTGTTGCTCTCGTGTTCACAATCCCCCCTTAATCTCTCTCTCACTCCTCCCTGCTTCACTCCAGAGTCTTTAATCTCAACATCTCACGTCAGGCCACGGATCTCTCTGACTAACACACACACACACACACACACACACACACACACACACACACACACAAACATACACAGACACACTCACACCCACACACATGGGCTTGTTAATTTGTGGGAGTCCGACTGGCACTCTTAATTACTGGCTGATAGTAAAGAGTAATTAGTGAGCAGGGCTAATGGCGGGAGCTTGAGAACGTTCTGGATCAGGGAAGATAGCGTCGTGGCAACAGGACTCCAGGGATGGCTGGAGGGAGGGCAGGGATGGCACAGTCTCTGTGATCAAGCTGGGAGATCCTAATCTACTGTGTAAGGATCAAAGAGAGTGAGTCACCTATAGAAGAGCCTCTTGTTCCTGCTTTGAGAATGAGGACCACTGGCTGGTAAAAGTACTGGTTTTGATTTGTAGGATAATAAAAACTTCAAAAATCTTATTTTTCTTAGTTTGAAAATTCCAGACACCCTTTGCATTGCTTTTTACATGGTTTTCCTGATGAATAGATCCCCCCCCCATAATATTTATATCCATAATAATTACTCAAAGTTGCCAGTTTAATTGTGACCTTAGAAAGGCAATTTGGAGACCTAATGGCAGCTAAATTCACAACAAATTATCTAGTCGATTATGAGTGGCTAGCTCAGCTGAACCTGGTTTCAATTTGATTTGATATCAGGTTTTTTAAATTACACTGGACCACAAAAAATAATTTGTGTTCTATGCTACACCCAAGGTGTTGAATTCAAATCTCAACACACTTTGTCTATTACATCTGGACCTGCATCAGTTTTCGATCCAAACTCTCACCATCAGCTGAACAGAATCAGGAGGAATTGACCCAGGATTCTCTGCATCATGCAATAATGGTTTAAGAGCAGACTCACAGTCGGGATAGACGAGTTTCTGAAAGCCAGAAATTTTAGTTATATGGAAACAACAGTCTGAGTGATGATCTTTCGGCACAGTAAAGGGCACAGCTTTCCTTTTGCCATTGAACCACTGAGTGAGGCGAGAGTAACAAACAGTACAGCAGATATGAGGCCAAGGTTTTATCCTGCCCTCCAATTTTACTTCCGAAACAGTACTTGTTAGCAACCATCACTTTCTTGGTCATGATCACACAGAGTGTATTCACCACTAATGCAACAAAAAATTGTCAGGATGGTTGACACATCTGCGCCCACCCATCTTTTGCTTAACCTTTAATCCTATTTCCAAGAAAACTCTATAAAATAGACAAGCCTATGATCAGCCTTGTCTCAAATTGACTTGACCTCAGCTCATGCACTTTTTATACAGTCTTTATGGAGAATGACAGCACTTTATAAAGAATGACAGCACACCACTGTGTGTGCGTGGGGTTGTGGCAAATGTCATTGAGTGCAGGGCTTTGGAGGCAATTCTTGATACCAGAAAGCTGAACAAGGTGAAAAAAAAATGTACATGGAAGTCAGGACTCAAATTTTCCCACCACAACATTGCCCAGAGCATCACACTGCCTCCATCTGCTTGCTTTCTTCCCAAAGTGCATCATCATTCTGTCTCTGCCCAGGTATGTGCCACAGACACAAAAAATCATCAGACAAGGCCATTTTCTTCCATTGCCTGATGGTCCATTTCTGATGCACATACCCAGCCTGAAGGTTGGATATAAGGGTGGTGGACAGAGGTCAGCATGGGCACTCTGAGCAGTCTACAGCTATTCAACCCCAAATTCAACAAGCTGCAATGCACTGTGTGTTCTGACAACTTTCTGTCATAGCTTTCATTAACTTTTCCAGTAATGTGTGCCATAGTAGCTCTTCTGTGAGATTGGACCAGACTATACTATGGGACTGACAATAGACGAGAGATGAAAGGGAAAGGTGAAAGGAGGTGGGTTGAGGAAGATGAGCTTCATAGACCAAGGGAGACAGAGTGTGTTTGAGTATATGTGTGTGAGAAAAGTGAGAGAATCTCTGTGTGTATATAGGTGTGTGTGTGTGTGTGTGTGTGTGTGTGTGTGTGTGTGTTTGTGTGTGTGTCTGAACTCAGGGCACTGGTGGTGTGGCTAATGAGGCCTGGAGTGGTAAGCGTGTGCGTGCATGAGTGTGTGTTGCCAGTATGTGTGTGTGACTGAGGTCCATTATCCAGTGTGCAGTCTACCCTGACCCTCAGCAAGTCTGTCACCTGGAACCAATGGCCCTCTAGAGACACAGTGTGTGTGTGTGTGTGTGTATGTGTGTGTGTGTGTGGGGGGGGGGGGGGGTGCAGTCTCTCTCCTCCACCCCTTTAACTTCCCCCGTGTTTCACCCTTTTTTCTA
>JBBPDB010000007.1:12872822-12882899 GCA_037974465.1 Brachypetersius altus | reverse complement strand
CTCTTCTCTCCTCTCCTATCCTCTTCTCTTCTCTTCTCTTCTCTCCTCTCCCCTCCTCTCCTCGCCTCTATTCTCTTCTCTCCTGTCCTCTTCCCTTCTCTTCTCTTCTTTTCTCTCCTCTTCTCTTCTCTTCACTTCTCTTCTCTCCTATCTTCTTCTGTTCTCTCCTCTCTTCTCCACTCCTCTTCTCTTCTCTTCTTTGCATTCTATTTTCAAGAGTCAAGAGTCAGATGTTTGTAATAGACTCATTTATATGGAGTTATAGGGCATTAAAACTAGTCCTGGATCCAGCTATCTATGCCAGTGGAGTCATTAGGATTTTGAAACATTAATAGTAATAATAATTTTGTTGTCGGAGGATCAAAAGGAGGGCTTGATTTTGATTTACCAATTACTAAACATCAGAACTATCAGAATGACACAAGCACAGGTCCAGGGCTATTTGAGATTTGAGGCTATTCATTCAACCTTGGACACCCTGGCCTAACAACCCAGTCTGTTACTTTTTTATTGTGTTTCGGCCGGATTGGTAGTAGTGATGTGTACTAGGGAGGCGGGGGGGTGGTTGGGTTATTGGGGCTGAAGGCAGACCCTCAGCAGACAGCAGCAGGCCAATGCACCACCCCAACCCAGCCAAATACTGACACTAATTGAGAGTGCCATGAAATATAGATGAACCCAGAGGTCGCAAGGCAGTTCTCCCCCTCTCCTCTCTTTCTACTCCTCTCTCTTTCCCTGACGTTCTCTCTGCCTCTCTCTCTTGCTCCTTCACTCCTCCTGCTTCAGTGACTCAATCAGGCTGCAGACACAGCACTGGCACGCACATGCCTCACTGAGCTCCAAATCGCTTCCAGTGGCAGAAGCCGTGTGTGTGTCAGGAAGAGAGAGTGTGTGAGCATGTGAACAAGTGTGTGTGTATAATGTGTATGAGAGAAATAGAGACAAAGGGAGAAAGAAAGGTCAAGTGTAGAGAAAGGATTGTAAGATAAAGACCATTAAGCAATCAGACAAATTTGTGCTAAATATTTTGGGACCACCCTAGGGAACACATGCTTTCTAGGTATAGCGACAGTTTGGCTAGTATTTCTGATAGGGGATAAAAAGGATAGTTACCAGAGACCGTAACAGGTGAGTTCAGTAAAATCTGCCAAGCTGTTGCTAAGTAACATATGCCAGGCTTTTAACCCTTCAGTGGAACGAAATATTCAGTCAGCCATTTAATGACTGTCTAAGGATGAGAACTAAAGTCGATTCTTTACTGCTCACTTACACCCTGCTGCTTTTTCAGCACGTTTGTTGCGATCTGTATAAGAATTATCACCTGATTGCAGTTCACCCTTAGAACTCAAAGATTTTCAATTTGTTCTAGTTATTAGCTGAATACTGCATGGTGTGTGGGGGAATAGACTAAATAAATGGCATTAATGGCAGTATCAGTGTTTCTTTGTATGAAATTACATCCAGTGGTAGTATAGCAATAGTTCTGAAAATGAACCAACTCACTGACAGGCTAAATAACTATGAGCTGTCAGAGCAAAACTTGTATCTCCAGAACCTAGTTAATGTAGAATAGACATTAATGTAAAAAAAAACAATACCAAGCAATTTTGCTTCATTCATCATGATTTTTTCAAATAAAAAATATCTAAAAACTGAAAAAAAAAAAAAATTGGAGATTGTTTTCCACAGCAAACAGTAACGATATAAATTAAACTGCTAAACCCGATTATGTGTCTGTAATTTTCATCATTCATTTTTAAAAATGTTAAAAATGTCAGCACTGGGCTTGATCTTAATCAGACTTATTTCTCTCAGGCAGTTGTAAGAGGCAGTTCTGGCTGATCATTTGCTAAATAATAATTGACAGGACTCTCAGCCAATCACAGCTTAACAACTGTCTCCAAGTGCTTCTTCCTTCATCAAGCATTGGAAACGAATTGAAAGGACGTCGCAGAACAAACCTGGAGTGAATAGTGGTGGCAGTAAATATATCAAGATTATTATTCGAAGAGATTATGGAAATGTGTTACTGGAGGGTTACTGATTTTTACAGTGGTAATGAAAGGAACAAAACGTCTACAGCACAAACATAGACATTTTATTTGCTATCCAAAATAACCAGTCCACCTACATGTATCCTCTGGGTTTTATGTGCTGATAATAGTAAAATAGTGGAAAATCTAATAAAAGTATTCTTTGGGGACTATTTAGTCATAAAACCCCCTGCTTGTACCTCTCTGCCAAGAACGTATTTTAAAAATTTAGGTCAAAATCATCTCAAACGTGTATGGAAAAATATGTCGGGCAGTATATAATAATTTTCTACAAGGTAGCTAAAACATTTCAGATGTTTGGCTCTTATCTCCAGCACTGAGAAGAATTCTGACATGTGGGGTTTCTCTAGAATGGAGCATTACACTCTCAGAATGACTATGTCTACCTTTAATGATTTTAACGATTTCATTATGCCAAAATCTAGAAGAATCTGTGAAATTCCAATTTATGGCATCTTGTGTAAAAATAAAAAGTTATGCAATTACCTGCATGGCATACTTAATATTTCTGCCACAAACTACATTTGCCTGCATATCAGTGGTTTGAAGTTAAGACCACTTTGATCATATAACCAGCACAGTTTGGTTGTCATAGACTGAAGGGTTTAGTCTACCTGAGCTTAGTATGATTAAAACGTGGGCCAGGACTATTCAATACAATTGACATGTAAGTGCTTAGATCACTCCATTGACTTAGACATGGAGTTTTTGCAACAATCACTTTATGTGACAGAAGGCTGTGCTTTTGAAGAGATGTTGCTAATGTTTAATATTTTACTCAAAATGGACAAGATGAGATAAGCAGATGGAGATATTTTATCATTACAAACATTTAAACAGTGGGGAACTCATACATGGATCAACTTAAAGTATTTCCATCATTATAATGGTCTAGACTTGTATACAGCTCTTAGGTCAGTCTGATATCTTAGATTAACTAACATCCCTATTGTGTGAATGTAAACATAGGTATTGAGGTTTGGCTAAAAGACCTCAAATCTAGTGTTCTCATATGAAGGGGCAGCCGCCATCACTCAAGCCTCCTCCTTATCAGAGATACAAATCTCTTTAAGGTCCAGTAACCAAAATACTCCTCTGACTCGCATAATTGATTCCAGCGACCTTTTTTACTCATCAGAATTTTTTGTTAACTCTAAAGTACTAGTCCTATTTCATGTTTTCACTTTATTGTTGTCTCATTTTGCTTGAAAAATGAAAGGAAACATTATATCTATAGTGTGTTTCCACATTATTTGTCCTCTTTCTGGAGCAGTGACTCTCCTGGTCCCTGTGCTGGATGAGAGTTTTCATACAGCCTTAATTTCCTCATGGCAAAATTACCTGGACACGCAAAGCCAGTGGAGTGGACTCCCCGCTACTCTTTGTGAAGCTGACGACTGATTCAAATGGATCAGTCATTTTCTGAGACAAATAGCCATGGAGATGTGATGATTCGAGAGCAGCTACCTATTTTCTCTGCATGTAGCACAGATCAGGCTCATTCCATTGAATTATATATGGTAGACATATCCAGAGGTGGGAACATATAATTGAGATGCAAGTAGGAAGTAAGTCATGTCTTGAGTCAGTACAGGCAATTCTCAAGTTCCAAAGTGAATGGCATTTCAACAGTGAAAACACAAAACAATTGTAACTGTATTATGGCACGTGTGCATGCAATATTTAGTACATTTACATCAATTACTTTATCTCTCATGACACACTGTAGTATAATAAAAGAAAAGTCATATGACTGAAGATGGTACTGTAATGGATTAGATTCGTTCGAGGAGCATGTTTAGAGCCCTCTATGTCCCCGTACAACTGATTCACTTCAAGCAAAATTAATCAGACTCCCTAAAATGAATGCTAACACCGGAAAATGAATCAATTTACCTGAAAAGCACCTCTCTGTTTCTTTCTGTTTGAGTCTTTTGAAGTCATATAGCTTAAGCCCAAGTCCTAGTTGGGTCTCAAGTCATTAAATTCAGGTCAAGCTCAAGGTAGTCCATGCCATGTTACTCAAGTCCACACCTCTGGATGTACCCAACCCAGGCATCATGGGGAACTCTAGTTTTTCACATTAGCTACAGAACATTTCAGCATGTTGTGAGTTAGGAGTTATATCCTCCTGGTAATAATCTGATCATTGTCTGTTTATTGTTTATTGGTGTTTTCTCTCCTTTAGCCATCCTAGCATTCTGACCTGCAGCAGCCTTCCACACCGTGTCCCCTCATTAAATGAGTGTGAGGAAGCAAGTGAGCATTCATTAGGAAAAGATGTTTGGGCTTTTTTTCTGTTTGTGCATACCAGTCTAAGGAACTAGCCCCCCCCGCCCCCTCTCTCTCATGCAATTTTTTTCTCTCTTTCTCTCTCTCTTTCTCTCTCCTTTTCTCTCTCTTTCTCTCTCACTCATCTCTCTCTCTCTTTTCCTCATTCTCTCTCTCTCTCTGTCTCTCTCTCTCTGTCTCTCTCTCTCGTCTGAGGCAGCGGCAGGCTAGCTCCAGTTGGTGAGCTGGGTGAATAATTGATAGGCATGGAGCTAAAAGTTTGATGCGTTGCCTGCAGGCAGATTTAACCTGCAGGCGGCATGCCTGTGCCCACCGGCAAGTCCCATACTGCCAACACCCTCTTTGTAACGGACACACAAAAGATCTGGGTGACGTCCTCACCACGTTCTTAAATTCATTTCATACTACCTTGCTGTAGTTTCTAGTTATGCAACAAATCTTTAATATATGCAATGGAGGATGGGGATGAATTAACATGTCCCCAAGTCCGTATGAGAGCAAGAAATCAGGATGCCGGATGTGTGTTTGTGAGTGGCTGCATTCTGTGGCCTTGCAGAAGTGTCACATTGGAGAGGAGTCCCTGTCTGCTGCTTTATTTATGATTTGACTTTTAATATAATTTACCCTTACACAAGAGACTGCATCTTAAATAAGCCTGGAGGTTCCTCTAGATGTGTGTGTCTGTGTTTCTGTATATTAGTGTCTGGTCTTGAAGCCCCAACAGTGCATACGTGCACGGAAGTGTGTGCCGGTAACCTTCCTGGTGTCATGTATATTCATGTCTAATAATTTATGCATGCCCACCGTACATGTAGACCTGGAGTTTATTGTTCTAGCGGACTGGGAGTGTAAAATATGCTCTGCTAAAACCATGCTGTGTGCATTCCTACTGTGCTCCGTTGTGTGGGAATGTGTGTGTTACACCTAAGAGTGTACATGGGGGATGGGTGTGTGTTATACCATCATGTTGATGTGGTATGGCATGTAGGAGGAGATGTGTGTGTGTGTGTGTGTGTGTGTGTGTGTCTGTGTATGCCTTGGTTTATGTGCATGAGTATTAATACTGGCACATCTCCATCTATGTATGTCCATATGGACTTTTTTTTATTTTTTTCATGTTCTATAGTTGTGATATAAGTGATATCACACTTATAGATAGACGGATGGATGTATGGATGGATTGGTGGATTTGATTTATCTCAAAATATTGTACACAAACTATCAGTGTTTAAATATGAGCAATTATTTAGAGCATTACTAATAGATCATCAAGACAAGTCTGTATTATTTTGTTTCAATCAATACAATGAATGCATTATCGTATACTTAACCCTCTGGACCCAAATAAGCACAAGGCATTTTTCTTTACATTTCAGAAAGCTAATGTCTGATGAAACACCATGTGCTAGGACAGAAATGGGTCAAGGGAAAGGAAAGGAATCTGCTCTTGAGTTTGCTGTTTGGAATGCACATTCATAACATTACAAATTGTGAAATTTGATTCAGTACTTTGTTAAACATTTTATCATGCTATAAAAATTGCTGGCTACAATTTAAGCATGACGTTGCATATGCTTTACATTTTTCTAAGCGGTAGGCCTATAAAGTAGTTGTGATGCAGGTAAAATAGTTTAGGCCTTTAATTCAATTTTTTCTAACATTTTTTTTTAACATTCAGTGTTTGTCCACCAGTGTGATTTTTACATTTTTACAGCCCTAGTTGAAATGCAGTAACGCTTCAGTTTTACATAATAGTTTCCAGTGTAAATGTATGTTAGTATTCTTTTTTAAAATAATTTTTAAATATAAAATAAAAGTCAGTAGTTAAAAAGTGCCCTTAAATGCTTCAAAGGGTTCTGTTAGGCCCTGTCTAAAATTCTCTTTATGAATAAAATAAAACTTGGCTAAGTTTTATGATAGAGAATTTTATTTCATAAGAACATATACATTTATATGGGCTTGTTCACTATATATATGTTTGTCATGTTTATTACATCGCTGCATGAAACATAGTCACTCATATTTCAGACCCTATGACTCTTTGCATTACTTAAAAATATTTACAGTATGAAGCACGCCTGGACATCCCATTCACTTCCAACTATAATCGGTAGTTTGTTATTTCAGCTATACAAGGGTTTAAGTACACACATCTCGAAACCTCACCTATCGCCAATGTAGCACACATCAAGGTGCTCTTTACATGTGGTTCATATTACCAAGGATTTGCCTGAAGCTTGTAGGCAATTCTCTGAAGGACATTTTGCGCAAGGATAGAGACGCTATCTCACACAGCCCCTGTATTCCTCTGCCTGTCACTTGCAGAAGCCTAGAAAATGAAATGGAAAGAAAAAGAAGATGGTGGGGAAAAAAAGAAGCCATATGTGGGACTGATGCTGACCTGCTATGGATCCACAGCTGGTAAACTGTGAGGAAGATGCTGATTAGAAGCTGCTGTGTGTTGTAGAATGTTGTAGAAATAGTTTAGTCCAAATTTCTGTCCTAATGTTCTTAACACTTATGTGTGTGTGTGTGTGTGTGTGTGTGTGTGTGTGTGTGTGTGTTTTACATCAGCGGCAGTACTTAGGCTGTTGTGTTCGGCTTAGGAGGATCACAGGTATCCATTTTTGTTTTCTAATAATGAACATCCCCTTGTGAATTATTGCAGTTCCAAGAGTGATCAGGCTTAGTATTTATTTATTAAATTATTTTCTTATTGGCGACTCTCATTTAATGGTGGGGGCTGTCGATGGAGCAGGCGGGGGTTTGCAGGAAGTGTAATTTAATTTGGTTATAATCTAATTTGCTTTGATTAAAAATTTATGCAAATCCCTCTCAGCATAGGGATCAGTGAGCAGAAGCGACACCCCCCCTCGCTCTGTCTCTCTCTTTCCACCAGTCCTGCCCATACCTCAACATCTTCTCCAAATGAATGGCACAATGATGAAGGATCTTTTCAGGTCTTTTCCGATTAAAGGTTCTCATGGTTCTCATCAAAGAGACCTGACCAAACTTCCACACAGCATACTTTTAACGACACCATATGGACAATACATACACATGTACACACACCATCTAAACACACACAATCATCTTCTGCGAATACAATCACAATATAATCACATCATATAATTTTGGCATATAATTATGTATAACTATACTGTATTTTAGCCATCAACGGGATTACACTGCTGTTGAAAAAACTGTGGAAGATGAACAGAAGAATGAGAAAGAATATCATTGTTGAAACAATATGTTTCCATTTATTTACCGAATACCATGACTTGAATGTGAAATATTTGCCGAGGCAAGTGTGTAAGCCACTAAGCACAGTGTACAGGTCAGGAGAAGACATTCAACATACATATACATTTCTAACTCAGACACAAGGGTAGCCCTAAAAACTGTTCCATAGAGATAGAGGTGCATGTTGGTATGAGATTAGCGGATATTTGTTTTGAAATTAACATATTGCAACTGTGGCTGTGCATGTATGTGTCTCTATATGTTTGCTCTGAGATGTGGATTGTCTCAGAGTGACTTTGCCAAGTCTTACATCTTCCCTGAAGTTACATTCCCTGCTTCCTGCTGAAGGTCACACCTCACTGTCTCTCTCTCCACACACACACACACACACACACACACACACACACACACACACAAGTCTCTTGCTCTCCACTGTCTTGTCTTCAGTGTCTCAGTGACCATGTTAACGGCCACTCTCGTTTCCCTCTGGCCACCGACAACCTTCAACTGAAGCCTTAGCCCGCACGCTGCCTCCGAGTGCTGTGTATTTGCCTGAGGGCTCCATGTGTTTATGTGAGAGGACAGAAAGAGAGAGAGAGAGAGAGAGAGAGAGAAAGAGAGAGAGAGAGAGAGAGAGAGAGAGAGAGAGAGGGGAGAGAGAATGCATGGAGCATTGTTTTACACCCCTTCTCCTCTCTTGTTTCCACTATGAATTGGTACTCTACCGTTTATGACACCCCCCCCCCCCCCAAACCTTGTGCCAATTTCTCTTTTCTCAGTAAATATAGTGCCTCTCTTTATCTCTGTATAGGTGCATGTGTTTCTTCTGCGTCACTTTCTCCACGTTGCCACAACTGTGGGGACATATGCTGAATCATCAGACAGTTGCCCCCTGGCTTTCTCTTCACACCCAGAGGGCGCTAGGAAATGGTTATTACAACCCCACATACTGCCCGCCCCCCACCAAAAAAAAAAATGTGCGCATGCACACACACACACATACAAATCATTTAGGTCTAAATCAAAGTGAAAGACAGGGGCAAGAGAGAAATAGAGAGAGAGAGATCCCTAAGCTGTCCGCCCATTATTGATGTAGTGGAAAGGCCCTTTTTATGCTATCCAACTATCCAACTTTGAAGACTGGCCTTTTGAAGTTAGTTAAATCAGTTGAATTACTTTCCCTCTCTATATCTTTCCTGACAGTGTCTTTGCGTTTGTTTTATTTTTTGTTTGTTTGTTTTTTTATATGCAAATTTTAGCATGATTGGCTCTTTTTGTGTATGTGTGTGTGTGTGTGTGTGTGTGCATGTGAGCAACAGAGAGAGAGAGAGAGAGAGAGAGAGAGAGAGAAAGAGAGAGAGAGAGAGAGAGAGAGATTTAAAAAGTGTGACAATTAAATACAAGCAAATAAAGTGATCATTCTCTCATATTTGAACACACTACAGCACACAGTGTGAACAGCACGAAATTCTTCGTCTGCATTTAACCAATTCACCAAGTGAAGCAGCGGACAGCCAAGAACACAGCGCCTGGGGAGCAGGGTGTGGGGATGGTACCTATGTGTTTAATAATTAGATGATTAGATGCTCGTCTACCTATCAGACACTTATCACATAAATTATATGGTATGCTATTGTGATGTGTCCATGTTTTGAGAGTATTGAACCATTTGTAATTGAGCTAATATAACTATTACTCACAGTTATACCTCCCATTCACATTTATTGAAAGTTAACTAGCTAACATGCACTTACAATAAAACATACATGGAACAGCTGAACAGTAACTGTATCTGTTTAGCTGAAATTGTGTGCTTCTGCAGGATGGTGGATTTCCACAGGTTTCAGGGGGCATGTTTGGAGACCATGATGCTGTTCGCTTCAATTCCCAGGGTACAAAGTTGTGAAACCTGGAATCTAAAGACTTCCCTCTGGTTCTCGTCAGCAATTTTCATGTCTGCACCTCAAGCACTCTAGCACCACCAATGTGTCAAAGATGGAGGTGCATGTATGCGTGTCATTTTTGAATGAAGGACTGAATGGTGTCAGTTTGTGCCTATTTGGATTTCATCAAACATTTTTCAAATGTTTTACAGGCCACAAATTTGCCCAGTCTTGAGAACAGATGATTTTAAAATCAGATTTAGGCAGAGGTGAAATCATCAGACCCAAACGTAACACAAGGATTCAGAGCCCATTCCAAAAAAAAAAACCACAAAAAAAATTTGTCATATCAACCTAATTGATGTGGCTTTCACATTACATTATATAAATATGTTTATATGTATAAATAAGTCAATCTTTCCCAAAATCCACAAGATTTTGAAACTGTTCTTCTGTTAACTCCAGATAACATATATACTGAAGCTGCCAAGTGGAAAGTGAGAGTATTTCTCAGTTACACCCGATCTTGTTACGTGGACCCCTCCTGGTATGATGTGAGTAACCGAGAGCACCACAGAAGTTGTCAGGCTTAGACTTGATAC
>JBBPDB010000007.1:12827930-12859085 GCA_037974465.1 Brachypetersius altus | reverse complement strand
ACACACACACACACACACACACACACACACACATAGATACATACATACACACACACACACACACACACACACACACACACACACACACATAGATACATACATACACACACAAATACACATACACACAAATTGACCAGAAGCTTCTCAATATACTAATACTTTACAAATTCTTTTGTAAACTGTCATTTTTCATGTTTAAATATACAATGTATGTCCCCTTATTCAGGGTTACTGGTGTCCAAAAGGCCTCATTGCTGCACAGGGTCCTCTCCCAGACACAGTTGCGGATTTCCTGCATATGTTGAACCAGCAGCGGGTTAAGACTGTGGTCATGCTCTCAGACTGCACAGAGAATGGCAAGGTGAGTCCTCTCTAGAGCTACAGTACTACAGAACCCACCTCCCGTAAATACTTTACTTTTTGTAACTTTTTCTCTGGGGTGTCAGTCCTTTGTGCATATGACATGCTGATATTTCAGGAGTTCTGCTCTCAGTACTGGAGTGATGAGAAGAAAGCATTCGGAGAGATGGAGGTAGAGGTCAAAGAGACTGAAACCTTCCCCACATACATCAGACGGAGCCTAGAGATACACCACACAAAGGTAAACATTTTTTTCTGTGTTCATTCTTGTGTATGTTAATGGTTAAAGAAATTGTATTGACATTTAAACATTTACCTATTTGTATCTATAAGTATCTTGCCTTAATAAACATGATATTATATTATATATTATTTTTCAGCCTTTTTACTAGTTATGAGTTATTATAAATTATACTTATGCACTCATTACTACTTTTGACTCCTGTAGAGGAAAGAGAGCCACATGGTGGAGCAGTACCACTGCCTGAAATGGACGGGGAGTGAGTTTCCAGCCAGCCCTCGTGACTTGATAGAGATGATGAGGAGCATCAGGCAGCGTGGTGGCTATGAAAACAACAAAGAAAACAGGAGCGTGCCCATTGTAGCGCACTGCCAGTGAGTGTAGAATGTACAATATACAGTACAGTGACAGGCCCAGCATAGCACCAAAATAAAGAGTCATGGGGAAATACTGAATAAATGAGAGATCAGAGATTTCCTTCCCTTAATGTTAATGTTCTTATTTATACGTAACTGTTTCTTTAACCAGTGATGGGTCCGCACGTACTGGGATTTTCTGTGCCCTGTGGAACATTCTGGATAGTGCAGACACAGAAAAGCTGGTGGATGTGTTCCAGGTAGTGAAAGGCCTGCGCAAGGAAAGGCCAGGGATGATCAGCAGCCTTGTAAGTCTTGCATGATGTAGACACTCACAGCACAATCTTAAATATATGCACTACATACAGGTTTCGTCTTAGCTCTGACAAATGTCAGCTGCTTAGATGTTGTTAAATAATCTGTCCTCCATCAAACAGGAGCAGTATCAGTTCATCTATACAGCTCTGGAGGAGGCGTTCCCGGTGCAGAACGGTGAGGTGAAGACCAGTGATGTGAAGACCGGTGAGGTGAAAACCGGAGAGGTTAAGGCGGATGAGGTGAATTGCGCTCCCTCTCCCGACACCGTGCAGGTCATTGATGAACAGACGGCACTGATCACCACTACCACTGAAGGCCAAGAGGGTGCAGCCAGCAACAAGCAAGAGGAGCCGCAGAAAGATGCTGAGACCAGTGAGTCCCAGGAGCAGCCGGAGAAAGCCTCCAGTGAAAGCACCAGTAATGGTCCTACTGTTACTGTAGAGGTTTAAACTATGTACAGCACAACATTATATTTGTTTGTTTTTTCTTGTTAAAACATGCAGCCATCAAATTTACATTGTGTGAGTATTGATAAAAAGACTGAAAGAAAAAGTTTCTTTTTTCACAATAATTTTTTCTGTGCCTAGAAGAGAATTTATGAAGTTTGCATCGTGTTTCTCCTTTATTTAAAATCTTTTAAATGGTGTTTATACTCTCATTGTAAAAAGACACACAGTTCATTTTACCTCCATGAACTCAAAGAAATGTCTGACTTGCCTTTCAACATGTGTATATACAGCCACAGTATAACTGAAGAAAATGCAGTAATAAAACATTTCTCTCAAGGCACCAATTACTGGGCCTTAAGCTTGGAGCTCAGTCTCTGAATTGAAGGAGGCCACATTGCCTCCAACACTCTTTTAGCTTTTTTTTTTTTCATAAACGGAAGTTATCGGGTAGCCATTTTGTTGTGTTGTAATTATACATCAATTATACAAAATACATTAATTCTGCTTTAACAATTATGTGCATTTTAGTTCCACCAGCCTCTATTCCAAGTGCAAATCAGAGAACACCTTTGACCTTTACATACATCTCTGATCAATGTAAAGGTTAGCTCTGGAATTTGATCTTGTTTCTGTCTTTCAAATGGCAAGTGTGAATGTATTGTAAATTCAAACTTCGCTTGTATTATTTCTATTGATGCCTAGAGTTTAAGTTATGAAGTGCAAAAGATGGAATGTTTGTGCAGAATGTATTGTGGGAGAAGAGATTGATTATGAGACAAAGATGACTTTGCACTACAATGTTGTCTTCAAATTATCAAACTATTTTTTGTGGGTGCACTTCTCATTGCTGGGTAAATCTCTGGATAGAATTTTGGCTGTTCGGGTTAAGCTACAGTTAACTTAAAAATGAATAAAGCTTTCAGGTGCATTGCTTTTGTAATGGATTTCTTAAGCTGTGTGAGGCTTCTCAAAGCAATTGCAAAGCAGATGGGAGCTCTTCTGTATGTGTTGTCAGGTGGGGTAGTTCCACTAGCTTAAATGGGTTTGTAGGGCATCTATGTATTTTATACGTGTGCAGCAGACGTGCAGCAAGTGGGTCAGATGTGAGATGTGCATTCCAGGTGCAGAAGCTTGGTGCCAAAATATCAATTGTTCCAATAAACTGCTAAAGAAAATAAAATCTATATTTTATTGTCATAATCATGTGAAATTTCTTCGTAGTATTCAGATCATTTCCCACAGTTTTATGTCGTTCAGTGCAAAACTATTCCAGCATGACTGTGCCCCAATGTACAAAGCAAGCTTGATAAAGACATGGCTTTGATAAAGACAGTTTGTTGTGGAAGAACTTGACTGGCCCACACAGAGCCCCCACTTCTATGCTGGATTTGTAAAACAGATGGTTTTATTGTACACCATTGGGCATAAATGCGAGGGTGTTTCTGGCTCATACAATGCCTTTAGTCATCACTACCTATAGTAATACATATGGCTCCTAACAGATGATCAAATGCTTGGTGTTTTTTAACACATTTTTGTAATTTTGCTATTAGATATTGTTATCCGTCCCTCTGCAATATTCGGAACCCCCCCGCATTTAACTGATTAAACAGCACCACCACTATTAGGTATTAGGTGGGTAGTTGATCATTCTCACAGCAGTGACATTGATAATGATAGTGGTATATTTATGTGTGAATGTTGCATCAGAGTCATTACTGGGCTGAGAGTAATCCACCAACCAAAAATATCCAGAAACTGAAGGACCAGAAGATTACTATGCAGCATCACGTGAATAATTGTCTCTATGACCATTTAGATGTGGACTAATTTAGATGTGTGCAGTAAAAGGTGAACTAATGTAGATGTAAGGTGGACTAATTTAGATGTTTGCAGTATAGTGATTAAAAACTGAAGATGCATAACATGGCCCATATACTTTTGCCACTCGCAAATATGTAATTTTGGATTATTGTCTGCAGTGAAAATTAAATGTTTAGGTCGTGTTTATGCATAACACCACTGCAGTGTTTCTATTAGTCAGCAGGGGTCGCTGTATTGCCTATTACGGCTTCACACGTGGGTGATTCCATCACTGGGGATCCATTTGGTGTGTTACTGACATTACACTCACCAACAACAGTGAAATGGAAGAGACGCTTAAAACTGAGGTGTAGTGTCCATCGTCCTGTGTGCACCCTTCTATCTTTCTTTCTTTCTTTCTTTTTCTTTCTTTCTTTCTTTCTTTCTTTCTTTCTTTCTTTCTTTCTTTCTTTCTTTCTTTCTTTGTCCTCTTTACTTGCCTTGCCCTTGATTATAGAGCGCCACAGTGTCTCCATGCCGCTATGTAATGGTTGATTTGCATGCAAATGGCAGCGCCTCTTAAGATTAGAGAGAGTGGCGAGAGAAATAAACACAACAAGACAGTCTGTGTGCCTGCGTGCGTGCATGTGTGCGTATGCATTGGCTAGTGTATGTGTCTGTGTGTGAGGAAGGAGGTGAGAGAGTGGCAAGGTTGGCTCATCTTTCTATTTCCTACCCTCTCCCCGCCACACTCTCCCATTCTGTGATAATGTACTTTCTTCATCAGCCCCTTAATGAACTTCCCCTAATGTCCCTCACATGACATCTCAGTACGCCTGCATCTCTTTCTCTACATTTTATCCTGTCTGTATCTTTAAACATAAGTTTAGATGCATTTGGCCAGTCCATCTCATGTTCCTATATTTTTCTAATGCCTGCCCTTCCCTCCCTCACTTTTTCTCTCTTTCTCTCTCTCTCTCTGCCTCCCTCGCTCTCTCGATCTGGTGTCCACACGCTCAGCTCTGACAGACTCTGCCTGGAGGTGTGAGCACCCCGCTGAGACTCATGGGAGACTGGGCCGTTGCCGTGACGCCCACACAGCTGCTTAGAGAGCGAGCTCGCCCACAGAGGGACTGGTGTGACCCTTCATAACGGGACGTCCCGCCCCAGAACTGACCCACACTGTGTTAAGTGAGCATGGATGGGTCTGTGTGAGACAGACAGCATTCTTGGGAGAGAGAGAAATGGAAAATAAGTGTTTTTGTCTGTACGAATGTTGTGTGTGTTGTCTCTTTGTGTGTGTGTGCGCATGTTTCTCTGTGTGTGTGTGTAAGCCTACAACCCCTCTCGTCCACAGGCGCTGCAGTATTGCGGTGCTGTGAAATGAAAGCCAGCCACCAGAGAGTGTTAGTCTGGGGAGAGCCGTCTTCTTCTCAGCCTCTCCCCAAATAAATAAGAATTTTTGATTACAGTAACAGGCCCATGAATTATGCAGATGTGTGGATGATGCAGTGGAGATGAAAGATGGGCTCTTTAACCTTTCACTGCGGCACCGCGCCACTGCTGTGAGCTAGACGGAGCCGTCTCCTTCCGCCACTGCTGTCTGGCCACGGGTGGATCTCCAGACAGAAAAGTATGTGTGTGTGTGGAGGGGGGGCATCCTTTACTTTGTCATTCATTTTCCATTTAGAATGTCCTGCCAACATAATAGTGATATCGGTACCTGGAGTGGTTTTAGAAGAAAATTCCTAATCATATCTTCCATTAGACAAAACTCTGTTGTTTTTTGGAACAAATTTAATGTTGCAGTGTATTAAATGTACACTCTTGCAAAGAAGCAGACAGTTGAGTGGGCTTTGTGTTCATGATGGTTTCAAAAGACAACAAGGTTTCTTTCAAAACTATTCACACATACACAGTCCCACTCTTCCCCACATTCCAGTTGAGGCTCATTTGGCACAGACTGAGAGAGAGAGAGAGAGAGAGAGAGAGAGAGAGAGAGAGAGAGAGAGAGAGAGAGAGAGAGAGAGAGAGAGAGAGAGCGAGCAACTAGGAACTAGCCATTATAGTTAAAGCTGTTAATCAGCTCAATATGCTCCCTGTCTGGAATGTGTGAAGAGGAAGAAGATGATGGGATGTTTAAGTAAAGGAGCTGTCCCCTGACTGTCTCTCTCTCTTTCTCACACGCGCACACACACACACACACACACAGTGCCCTTCCCCACACATATGTGGCAATAAGCAGTGAAGGTGAAATCTTGATGAAGTCAACTTTGATCCTTTGTGCAAACACCCACTGCCCATTTTAAGTATCCAATTGCTCTTATCAGGCTAACTAATTGGCAGGGTTTTGGGTGTGGGCAGGCAGCCATTAGCTTCAACAACATGCAACAACAAAGATTTCATGCTGTTCAGAAGCAAGCAGCATATCATTGCTGCACAAAGACAACTGTGTATCTCAGTTGTAGTCCAATTTTATTTTTTCTATATATTTTTCACAGTATTGCTGTATTTTACAATGTGAACTCTTTATGGTGAACTATGCACATTATTGGTTGTCTGAGTTGGGAGGTTTGTATTTAGTTCGTTTTGAACATGCAAGTTTCATCTTTACTGGAAATGACACAGGGTCTCCCAGAAGATAATAAGACAATATACAATAGTCATCATTGTGGAAAAAATACTTCTCAGATTTTATTTACATTTGAACAAAAGTGGCATGTCCAACCTTATTTATACCTTTCGCAAACTGTCACATTGGAAAATACCAGTGGAGACATGCAAAAAGCTCGTCAACAATTATAGGAAGCGTTTGATTGCTGTAAGTGCCATTAAAGGCTTTTCTATTGATTATTGAGAAGGGTATGAATAATGTCACTTTTTGTTCAAATGGAAATAAAAGCAGAGAATTTTTTTTCCACAGTGATGCCTCCTGTACATCATCTTATCTTCGGGGGGAGGCCGGTGTCATTTCCAATCAAGAAGACACTTGCTGGTTGAATAAAAGTAACAAAGTCAAAATTTGCCAGGGGTATGAATAATTCCGGGCTTGACTGTATGTGTTTATGTGCATGTGCAGCGGGGGTCCTTTAAGTCTCGCTAAAGGCTGACTCACAGGTGTGTGGAGCATCTGGAGAGCATGTTGTGGTGGGAGGAAAGGAATGGAGGGAGGAGAAACGATGGAGTCTGCGTCACCTCGGCATACACCTGTCTTACACACACAGGTCTCACCTCCTGCCGGCGCACAGACTGCCTTAGCACAGTTTAAGTTCACTGGCCACCCAGACAAGGGCAGGAAGCATATGGAGTTGATTCTCACCCAAACCTCGCTAGTATTCTCACCCCTCGCCCTCAGAGCCTTTAATAGTGCACTGTGGTAATGTTCTGAGCTAATAACGGAGAGACATGCACATTCTGGGCCTGCAGCTGGGTTAAAGGGAGGGAAGAGCTTTTATTCAGTTCTGATTACAACTCCATAGCCACGTCGCTCTGTGGTCTAGCCAGTCCTGCTAACAACTGCATTAGTCACAAAGCACAACGATTAGTATTCCCCTGAGGCCCTTTTCCAGAATTATTAAAAAATGCGTCCCCTTACAGTATCTGTGAAAGTGGACAGTACATCTGATGTTTATTCATTGTAATATTGTAATCTGAGTGATTTTAAAGTAACTATTTTCGAAAGGAGTAGAATCATTTCTGTTGTCAGCTTTCCCCATATCATGAATGATGGTTTTTGACTCTTGTCATGTTTGATTCAGGTCATTACGAAGAAAAACACAGACAAACTCATACAGCCACAAATATTTGGTTGAAGTGTCGTACCTGTGTTGGATTATTCTAAAACTCTGTTCCTAGAAGTGCAGTGTTTGACACATCTGGTGATGTCCCTCCTCAAACACAACTGATTCTACTCATCTGTTAATTGCCCGATTCAGTAAGTGTGTTTGAGTGTGTTGGACACCAGCCCTCTGGGACTGGGGCTCAGTACTCCTGCTCTGGAATGTCCTCTATCCAGTCTTTGTTTTTCTGTTCTTTTTCTAGACATTCTTAAGACAACTTTGATTGTCTACTAGAAAAGTTGTGAATTACATTTAACATTTAATTTACATTTTGTCTTTTTTTTCAGAAAGTCAATGACAAGAAATTACAATTACAAAAATCTGACCAGCAATAACTGCAACTTCTGCAGGAACACCTGGGGGTTCTAAAATATTCAGTCATCCTCATCTTTTTCTGCCACTTTAGCAACTCATTAATTACTGCTAATAATATTCTCTGAATTCCGCTGGTTACAGGGTGAACTGAATAAATCCTTGCATTCATTATAAGACTGAAGTAACTATTATTTTGGAGCATAAGAGTTTGCTTCAGGAATGCTTGTGTATTTTGATCCAACACCATCAAGATTGCACAAACATGATCCTTTATTTTAGAGAAGTCCAGGAATAATTGGTGTTATCACTACTGGTGAGAACATTACTAGTAAACTGTGCATGGTACTGTGGGGATCAAATAGGTATGGTTTTTTTTCAGAGGCAACTGCTTGTACACAGATCAAATAAATGGTTGAGCTTTTGTTTGTGTTGCAGACAGCTTCCCAATATCTCCTTGTGGTTGATCTGGCAAAAATTATTTTGTGGGGTCGCTGAAAAAATTCTCTGGGTATAAACCAAAGCACTTTCTATACAGTAGTGTGCCAGTAACTGTTAAGAGGTGTCTCAGGAACTCAGGATAAAGAAGAGGGAGAGGGAGAGAGAGAGATGGACAGAAATACTTTTTGTGCTATAAGTTATACAGGATCATTTGTAAGGGGAGCGCAATGGGCATCACACTCAATAACAATAACAACCAAGTTTAGGCCTGTTCCAAATGTCAATGGGCTGAAAAAATTGACACCATGCAGGCTTAGTTGGGGAAGAGGACTCTACATGCATTACAAGTTCAATGCAATACACTAACAACAAAATCGATTTTAACTCACACTTGAATATATTTTATATAAATACAGAGTGCTGTTGACTCTACATTCTTGTAGGCTTTGTCACTTTCTGCAGGCCTGGGCCTAACAGGTACAGGGACTAAATATCCAGGTTTAATAATTATATTAGGTAGACATGGTCATTTGAACTAGTCTAAACAATTTAAGCAAGAATACCGCTTCACATTCTCTTTACCTGTTTCTTGTCTTCTTTTGTCTTTTCTTTTCTTTTCTTCTCTCCACTTCTCTTTTTAGCAGTTGAATATGGTGTGGTGTGTTTTGACAGCTTTGCTTTTGTCCATTTTTCTTTCATATGCACTTTTACCCTCACTCAAGCTGTTTCAGCCCACTGATGCCGCCTCCCACCCAGGTTCGGCAAAATACAACTTTAATTCACTCCAAAATTATTTCTGTCAGACCTGTCAAAATTATGGACATTGCTGTGTTGTACTTAAAATCAGGAAACGTATCTATTATCATTTAGTAGACCAAGTCCCTACGTAAAATTGATCTAGTTTGAATCGGGCTAGAGAAAAATTGACACAGACAGAGGGCCCTAACTGACAGCTACAGATGATGAGACCATGTGAAAGTGTGTGTGTGTGTGTGTGTGTGAGAGAGAGAGAGAGAGAGAGAGAGAGAGAGAAGAAGAAGAACAGTGGCATTGAGCAGGAGCTGCAGCCGCAGGCCCTGATGATGCTGATTATGCCTCTTCCTTCCAGCCGCCTGCACGCACACGTTCCTCTGCCCTGCCCATTACGTGCTCCAGTGGGCAGATTTAGCGCTTTATACATCCCCAGCATCACACACTCAATGGCGCACATTAAAAATAAAGCAAGGGAGACGAGACAAGCAGGCTGAGTCTCAGGCAGAGGGCCTATGAACGAAGGGAAGCGTCTGTCTCTCTGTTTGTTTTCACTCTTTTCCCAACACCAGTTAAGAGCTGCATTCGACCACTGATGGGTGCCATCTTCTGTTGCATAAGGCAATCACGTGTAATGGGCAAATTTTTTTTGTATGCAGCGTACAGGTGAATCCAGGTAAACCTGCCTGTCCAATGTGTGTGTATGTGTATGTGTATGGATAAGTGTGTATATTTTTAAAAGTACCTGAATGCAGTCCTGTGGCGGTTCACATAAGTAGAGTGAATGACTCATTTTGTTCCACTCAGCAGTCATTCACTGTTGGTAAGTGGTAAGTATTATTGGATGAAAGCTGTGCTCAGAACTGTGTTGCCTTCTAAAGCTGTGCTATGGGACTGTACACAGCGTGACACGAGCTGATCCAGGACCTGCAGCCCTAACAGTGAACAACAAGAGTGTGTGAGGAGGCCGGCCGGTGACAAGGCAGTGAGGAGAACACTGCAATTAGTGTCAGCTCCCTCCGAGGGGTGTGTGTGTGACGCCAAGGTGCATATTAAGAGAAATGACATAGCGGACAGGGACTGAGCCAGACAAAAGAGAGTGTCACTCTGCCATTCTCTCTCAACAACACACACACACGCATGCAAGTCACGCCACCAATGGTTTGAACATCTGTTGGCATGAAAAAAAGGAGGACATTTCTGAAATGTAAAAATCTTATCGACGCTGTCAACTTTGTAACTGTTTATTTGTTTATATTATTCCCAGCCCTAATTTCAACACTCATGTCACAAAAAGAACATTTCAAAAGTAAATTTGTTCATTGCTATACTAGGTGATGTGAGCATTTATCACCCAGAGAAGTTCACTGTACAAGTAATCCAAGGCCAGTGTGTGTGTGTGTGGGCAGGCATGAGGGCAGGCTCAGGGCACAGTTGGCACACAGCTGGCGTCCTCACTGCCTCCCTGAGGCTCACTTTGCTCCAACACTGCCAAGCCTCAAAGTGATGAGAGGGGGATGGGTGTATGTGTTTATGTGTGAGTGTGCACCTTGCTTTTCAGAACTATGCTTACCTTTTGATTTCCTTTGACTTCTCTTCTCTTGTTCTCTCTTTGAAATATAAACAAAATGGATCTTTCAGTTTTCTTGTGTGGGGCAGTAAAATTGGTGATTTGCTGCTATAAGAAGAAAAGAGATCAGATAACTCTTTATTGGTCCCACAGGTGGGACATTTGCAAAAGATCCTGCTATTCTGGTGAAGGGTTGGTGTCTAAGAGACTTCTGTTATTACCATATTCATTCTGTGTCTTTCTTAATATCTGTTAACTTTATGAACAAAGGAGGCCTTTGATGAAAATGTAAGGTGATGATGTGTCTATAACTGTGTTTAGTTTGTTTTGTTTATTTTCAGGTAAACCTGTTGGTTCTATGATGCCTTTCTAAAAGGTTCTCTCGCTCTCTCCCTTTCTCTCTTTCTTTCTCTCTCTCTCTCTCTCTCTCTCTCTCGCTAAATCTGGTGTGATGTGCCATGGCAGACAGGGTGGAGGACAAACTACCTCTGTCCCTCCATCCCCCTCTCCCACACCCATTTCTCCTTCGCACGCACTCTCACCCACACTCGCAGTCTTTCACCCCCCCTCCACCCATCTTCCTGCCCTCCATCAAGACGCACCCAGCACTGGCCTTACCCGACCCATCTGCCCATCATAGAGAGAGAGAGAGAGGTTGGTGTGGGTTAGGGTGGGGGTTCCTCCCTATTAGCTCCACACATGCACCAGTGGGATCTTTTATAGGCCTGGGATTATTTTACGCCTGGGCTTTTTACCACACCGCAGGACGGCCCCAGTCTGCCACGCTGGGTTTACTCTTACACTCTCTCTTATTCTCTCCCTCTCTCTCTCGCTCACAGACACATACACACAGGCAGACACCGGTCCAGCCGGCGCGGTCTGTTCACACACCATACACAAACACAGAGGTGGCGGCCCATGGAGTAACGGCTGGGTGAAAGAACAAAATTACACCCATGCCATGATTTCTGTAGACTCTGGTGTTTGCATTTCTCTCTCTCTCTCTCTCTTTCACACACAGACACACACACACACACACAAACACACACATGCACTCTCTCTCTCTCTCTCTCTCTCTCTCTCTCTGTCTCTGTCCTTCTTTCTTTCTTTCTTTACACACAGTTACACAGACAAGTTTTATAATACAATAACAGCAACATCAGCCCTACTAATCTTCCCACTTTTATAATCACAGCAATAGTTGTAACTATTAGTGAAGTAATTGTGTATGTTTGTTTATTTAGTATACTTTATACATGGTGAATTTTTAGTAAGGCTCTGTAATAATGTGGAGTTTCTTACTCACTTTCTTAAAATGTGTTGCTACATACTTTGTGGGTAGACAACAGAATAGATCAAAAAAAAAAAAAGTCTTCTTTCAAACACTGAATGGGAAACATGTTGCTGAATTGTTGAGTGTCCCATCACCAGCGTCTGAGTGGTGGGTGTGTCTCTGTTTGTATTCTTCCAGTCACAGGTAAATTTTTAACGTTCATGAGAAACATACCATAAACGGTACACACATGCCCACCTTCAATGTGTGCTCCAAGTTTTTCACCCACTCAGACTTTCAACAACAAACCAGTGCAAAAAAACAGAGGGAGGGAGAGAGAGAGAGAGAGAGAGAGAGAGAAGGAGTGGGAGAGAGAGAGAGAGAGTGAGAGAGACTGGAAGAGAGAGAGAAGGAGAGAGAGAGTGGGAGAGAGAGAGGGAGAGAGAGAGAGAGAGAGAGAGAGAGAGAGAGTGGGAGAGACTGGAAGAGAGAGAGAAAGAGAGAGAAAGAGAGAAAGAGTGGGAGCGAGAGAGAGAGAGAGAGAGAGAGAGAGAGAGAGAGAGAGAGAGAGAGAATGCTCGTCCTCATGCCAGATTCTTAATAGGGACACGTGTAAGCCATTACGGCAACACGCTGGGTTCTTCTCTGTTTTTTTTTTTTAGAATCTGTGTGATGGAGATAGAGAGTGAGAGAGACAAAAAAAGAGGAGAGAGACAGACATACAGATCATTGGAGATGCTCATTAAAAACATCCACAAGTTGTGGCTGGGGGGAAATGGGGGAGTGCAGAGCTCAAAGAGGCTGAGAAGACGAGAAACACTTTCAGGGCTGGATCAGTCAGACCCAACTGTTTGAACATATGATGTGCTATACTCTCTCTCTCCCTCTCCCTCTATGGGACTGTGACTATCTTGCACAACCTGCTTGGAAGTGGTGGCTGAACTCTTATAAAAAGTTGTTGGTCCCCATGGCAGTGACACAGCTAGCCAGCGTGCGCTTCCTCTTTCGCCATGCTGTTTGTACATCACCACTCTGCTTCTTTTGCTCTCTCTCTCTCTCTGGTGTTGGTGCTGTCTTGCTCTTTTAAAGAAGGAGGCTGGAACTTTTGAGGGGCTTGGTGGGGGGTATGTGCTTTTGAAGTAGCTTCTCGTCTGAGACGGTGAAACGTCTGGTCTGCAGAGTTCCAAAACTGACTTACCCCACATCCCAATACTCTTCCAAGATTTCCTCTACATTTTTCTTCTCTTCTTTTCTTTTCTCTGCTCTTCACTTCTCTTCTCTTCTATTCTTTTCTTTTCCACTTTCTTCTCTTCTTCTCCCTTCCCTTCTTTTCTTTTCTCTTCTCTTCTCTTCTCCCTGTTCCACCAGTTTTTTCATTTTGTAATTTTCCAAAATCAGTAAGCAAATACTCTCACCTTGCTCAGAATCCATTACTCTTTACATTCACCACTCTCTGGCCTTCTGTCTGTCTAGTTGGTATATTTTTTGGTATTGTTTGTATATCTTTCTCTCTCTCTCTCTCTCTCTCTCTCTCTCTCTCTCTCTCTCTCTCTCTTTCTCTCTCTCTATCTATCCACTTCTGAATCTCAAGGTGAGAGGCTGAGAGAAGAAGGGAGGGGTCATAGGGGAGGCAAGAAGCTTTTGAATAAAACATGGCCATGTCCTGTACATGCCCTTTTTCGCTATGACTTTAGGTTCTAATACTTACTCACTTACACCTTCCCTGACCTTCCTTACCAGCCGTGATGTGTTTATGACTGACAGATAGTCGAAAATGGCAGCAGACAGATAATACAGTCTTGCCATTGTATCTGTGGCTTCATTAAGGCTTGCATGTCGACATGATAAATTCTTGTTTCCCTGGATGCAAAAGGCTTGCTGGACCATGTCCTTGATACAATATATCAACAGCAAACATCTCTCCATATGCTTTCACAACTGGTAACTTCTAGTTTGATAAGTCAGAAACCAGGAAAACAAACTGATTTTATTCTAAATATTTTGTAAAGGTAGGCGTAACCATTGGGTGGGCTACAGATACTTTTTCTTCAAAAAGCTAGGTCTGAACTCAAATAATAATATACAAAATAATATACAAAAATCCTACTCTGTGGAGAACTGATATTTTGTGCTACATACAATTATAAGGATATGGATATGTATGCTGAATGTTACATTGCATTTAAGTACATACAGTCAAGCTCTCATCAGTTAGGACCTTAGGGCTGGAATAAAGACCCTCAGATTAACCACCAACATAATTAACTAGCAGTGCAATTTTTTGAAGTAATGGCACTTATTAGTTTGAGTAAAACACTCCAGGCCTTCAGGAAGAATGAGATATGTCAGTTTCTCTAAAAATGAGTGGCAGCCTAACATGGTTTCACTCAGTTGTCTGTGATTATTAATGTCACTGTAAAACTGTGATAAGCAAGGTGAAGCATATGCTAATATATGTTACAAGCTTCAAACAGACCATATGTGATGTCTTTACAAGCCGCAAACACTCATATTTAATGCAGAATGACCTAAATATGTGCATGAGCAACATGGTTAGCTTAGCACTAGCATAATGTTGCAAATCAGGTAGGTTGTTGTTGTTGTTGGTGTGTGTGTGTGTGTGTGTGTGTGTGTGTGTGTGTGTTTAAGGGGTGTACAGGAAGTTTTAGGGGTGACTAATTTGGTTTTCTGTTGCCCTGAGAACTGTGTAACTGCACAGTGGCTTTCTGTGAGGGGACAGGGGGTAAAACAGGAAAGAAGGAGTGTAGGAGGAGAGAGGAACAGCCTTCTCTTCTGAGAGGAGGGGAGAATAAGAGAGGAGGGTAGGCCAGGGCCTCTCTCTCTCTCAGACACACGGGAGCCGGAGGAGAATGGTGGATTACAGAGGCGTGGACCGCAACGAGTCAGAGTAGAGCGAAGCGTCAACCCGCTCATAAATCCTCTCACTGCCTCCTGCCCTTCTCCCGCCATCCCTCGCCCTCCATCTCTCCCTCACTCCACCTCTCCCTGTCAATCTGTCTCTCAATCCCACATTTAGACTTACATAAGCACTGCGGCTTTGGCTCTCAGAGGGCGAGTCAGCATAGCTGATTCGTTACAGATAGCAGCATCAGTCCTGTGAGCAATTAATCATCAAATAAGGCTACGATTCTTACATGCCCTGCATATATTTAACGCACACTCAAGATCAGTGTGCTGAAACATTAGGCACGTATCAGATGGGCTACCGAACGCACCAGTGCGGCTCGGCATTATTGATGGTGACAAACCATTACAGTGTGAATGAAAAACTTAGGTTGGCGCTTCCATCTCTGGAAAAGGAGAAGGCAAAGATATGTATATAAATATAAAACCTTCCCAGCTCCCCGTTTTAATCGATGCATGACAAATCTAACGGCTTCACTAATATCATCTCCTCGTCGCCAGTTTTTTTCCCTTTCACAAGGAGACGTTCCTTTGAAGATAAACATCTGCACTCTCTTTAATGATACGCTGTCTGAGCTCCACTTGTAATAACTGCTGTTCAAAGGTCTGAACAAAATGATGAATTAGCTAGGTTCGCCACAGCTGAAGCTGCAGAGGAGCTTGCCTTTCTTTAGCCGAGCCAGGGAGACATCAGAGTTGGCACCTGACAGCTCTACCTATTATTCGATGATGGTTAGGGGGTGCTTTTTGCTTAGCTCAGATTGGATCCTGTCTCCTGGAATGAATTATCAAAGGCAGTGGGGAGGATTAATAAATCATCAGCCTGTTTTCTCCCCCGTGTTATGTTTATTTCACAAACTGAATGGCTCCTCTCGTTCTGCCACACTCTCTCTCTCTCCCCCTCGCTCCTTCTCTTCCTGCCTTCCCTTTGAATCACAAGTAGCTTCCTATTTGCCCCCATGCTGTCTACACAGGTGACACAGATGATGGGACACGTACTTGTGTGTATGTTTGTGTGTCTGTATGTATGTTTGTGTGTGTGTGTGTGTGTGTGTGTGTGTGTGCGCGCGCATGGTGTCGTCGGAACATGACGTGTCCTAAGACATGGTTTAGAGCAGAACCGCTGGCTAGTTCAGGTCTGTTGTAGCCGCCCCTACTGTGTCTCCTGCTCGGGGTGAAAAACGGCCGCCAGGGTTTTGGCCCTTATTAGCAGTCTGTAATGTCCTCTTCACGAACAAGGGCACAGGGAGAGGGGAGGTCAAGCAACCAGAGAGAGATAAAGAGAGAGAGAGAGAGGGAGAGAGAGAAGAAAGAAAGAAAGAAAAAGGGAGTATTAATATTCACAGACTCCCAGTGCATCCTAAATATTTTATTACTTCCAGCTGTTTGATGTTAAGGAGGCTCACTAGAGAGGGTACATACCCTTCTCCCCCACAACACACACTCAAGCACACACACATACTCCCATTCAGACACATATATGAATTCTCTAATGTCTGTATAGTATGTATAGTATGCACAAGAGTGTGGGTCAGCATGGGTCATCTACTCAGTCTTTTCTTGTGTGTATGTGCCTGTGTTTGTGTGTGTGTGTCTCATTGCATCACACTTCCCAACAGTACATTCCTTCACGGATCCTTCTCATTCCTTATTCTGGTCCCGTTTCCAACTCATCAGACTACAGGTAATGAGGTTTCTGTTCTGAGACACAGAGCGATTAACTAGACAGGCGGAGAATCTCTTACCAATTGACCTGTCCATGCTCCGCCCACAACTGTGCTCTTATCTACCAACTGTTGTGAGGTTGGACAAGCTTTACAGAATGGTGGAAAAATATGACATTCCATCTAATGAGAAACTTTACCACACAATGGCGTTATTTCCACATGTAGAATCTAATAGATTTCAAACGACAATTACGTAAAAAGGTCACATGGTTAGGACAGGGGTAGTTTTCTGTTGTGTAATCGAGGTAACATTAGCAAAACATGGAAAACGATTTGTCTTTCTCAGCCTGTATAGTTTCAAAGATTACCAAAATATTCAATTCATTTGGTTAAATGGGATTTTTGCTACCTCGCATCAGTTGCAACAAAAGACCTTGCATTTGGGGGCGGTGCATGGATACGTCTGCCTGTTTGTCATTTAAGTCTGTCTGACTACGTGCCTGTCTGTCTTTATGTCTGTCTGCCTATCTTGCCTTCCTTTGTGTCTGGCTTTCTGTCTGCCTGATAGTTTGCCTGTCTTTCTTTCTGTATATCTATATCTATACAATCTTACTTTGTGGATTTTTTCTGTCTATCTAGTTGCTAGTCGGATTTTCAGTTAGTCTTACTGTCTTGACCATCTTCCCTTTCGTCTCTCTGTCCTTCTGTTTATCTACTCGTTTTTTCTGTCTGTATGTCATTTTTTCTGTCTGTCTGTCCTGATTGCCCTGCTCATCCTGATCAATAGAGTTGTGTTTGAGTCGCTCTCTCTTAAATGTAGTCATCTCTCTCACTACCCTATTAATGCTCCCAGTCATGTGGGCCTCAATAATTGCATTTGACTGAAAAATGGCTGCAGTAGTTTTCTTATAATGCAAAGTGCCAGATCATTATTCAGATACTGTTATATGGTCATATTGATCGTTCATGATGAATCTTGAAAATCTTTAGAGGGAGAGACATTTACAGTTGTTGAGTGTATTGTGCACACTGAAGAAAACCCCTTTTTTCAAACATCTGCTGTGATTAACAGAAGCATATGAAATCTACTTTCAGCATGTCTGGTCTAGTGTTCCATTATTGAGTGATAATGGATAAATCACCCATTCAAATATAATAAATACTATATGCTGTGAAATATGTATTCCTTTAAATGATTTTGTATCATTCCACTGCTTTTGGTCTCTTTTTTCCTTTTTTTTTTCCTTTTTAGGTAACATAGTATTAGCCTTTTAGGTATCATAAAGTGGCAAAATATTATAGCATTGGAAATATTTGACAGGATTCAGATAGGCAGACTCAGCATGCGAAGAGTCACGCAACACTTTCTCCTTTCTTTTAAAACGCTCTAACTGGGTGGCAACTTTGATAATAAAAACACACAAAAAAAGAAAAGAAGGAAAGAAAGTGAAGTACCAAAACCTGTAGGGCCTGTGGTCCCTCTGGATCCCTCTCTTCTTCTGTCTCTCTCTGGCTCTCACTCTTTCTCTATATCTCTCTTTCTCGGTTGTGTGTGGTTTCTTTCTGTATCTCGCACTCATTCTTTCTTTCTGGTTTGTTTCTCTCCCTCTCTGTCTCTCTGTTTCTTGTTTTCTTACTCACTGTGCTTGTCTGACTCTCTTGGTTTCTGTCTCTCCGCCGTTCTCCCCCTCTCTCTCTCTCTGGCTCTATATTTCAGCAGCTTTATCAAGCACAGGGTGAAGTGGCTGGCTGATAGATGGAGGAGTGTGGGGCAGGAGGAATATGGCGGCTGTTGGAGGGCATGCTGGGTTTATTTATTGGAGCGAGGCTGCAGGGTCCAGCAGTGTTATTAATAACAGTGATAGACTGGACCTCACACACTCCATCACACACAGTGCTGTCTCACACACAGACACACAGACACACACACACACACACCCACACACGCACACACACACACACACACACCAACCAACTTTGACACTCAGCGAGTCTTAACTCTGTGTTGCTTAAAAGATCTGCGCCATCTTGTTATTTTTAAAAAAGTCTTAACCGGCACTAATGTACTTTCTCTCACTGCTCTGTATGCAGACATGCAGTAAAACATGCAAAAGAGAAAACACCTACTTCTCAATACATCAAGCAGAGTGCATGTGTTGTGTGTATGTGCTAATATTTCAACACAAAAGTCCTCATAAAGACTTGACAAAGACAGTAAAATGTAGAAATAATGACATATGAGGTCTGTGTGGGTTAAGTCAGGGATAAGCTTGTTAAAAGAAACTGTATGAGCCAGAACATTAATTGTTATGCTTTTATTCAGTTGCTGCCAGTAGATTTATAGTTTACAGGCTGTGGGTTATGTCACGTTTACCGTCAGAGTTATGAGCAGGGTAACACTTTGCTTCAGGCTTAGGGTTACATTAGGTTTAGGATTAGATTTAGATGTTGAATTAGTTATATTAACATTTAGGTCAGTGACTTCACAAGCACAGTTATACAAGAAAGTCTATGTGTATGTGTGTGCGTGCGTGCGTGTGTGTGTTTGTGTGTGCGTCTGTGTGTGTGTTTGTGTGGTGTGCCTCTCCAGCAGGACCCCAGATCAAAACCATGCCCACCCCCCCTTCACCCCCATCCCCGTTCTCTCTCCACCCCCTCTCTCATTAAAAACTGCAGGCTCTGGCTTCTAATTAAATCCCACTTGAAAAGTCTTAAAAGTCAGCCTCAGATTGATTCAATTTGCATTTCTGAATAGGGAACACTGCCTAAAAGGATTAATACATTGGTCGAAAAAATGCCTCTTTCTAAACCATGCCATAGCAGCTTGTAAGACAACATGCAGAAGACCCCCCTTCAAAAAAAGAAAAAAAAAATCAGACACTCTATCTCACTCTCTCACTCTCTCTTTTCTCGCTTGCCTGTGACGTAAATCTGGCTGGCTAGCAGAGGGCTGTGGGGCCTTGCAGAGTGCATCAGAGAGAAAAGCACTGAGGTCCTTGGTGATCTCACAACAATTAGATCACATTTAGGACTTAAGCATCTGCATGATGACTTAAATGGGGGTCGAGTGTACCAGTGGGGATGGCAGTCATAAAAACTCATGCGTGTCTTCAAAAAGGACCAGTGATTTGTTTCAGCACAAGGAAAGACCTACAGTGGAGTCTATAATTAGGCAATTTTAGTTATGAACTTCAGCCACTCTATTAAATCTGAAATGAAACCATGGCTATGGGGTTTAATTGTAGGAACTCGACTTTGATGCAAAGGTATTTTAATCAGTTTTACGTAAACCATGTAGAGTTCACAGGATATAGAGCCCCATTTCACTTGCCCAGAAATAACTGGACTAATAAACAGAGTCTGCACAATGTTGTGGATATTCTATGAGTTTGTAGTGGCCAGTGGCATTTTCTATGTTGGGGTGGCTGCATTAAAGTGGCAGACATCAAGGAACCAAGCTAGCTGAGGAACTTGACAACGTGGAAACTGTGGCTAAAAGGAGAACATTGTCTAGACCTCAGTCCATCATGGACAGTACTGATCACACACACCGCAGTGTGGTCGCTGAAATGATAAGTACTTTTAACCACATACTCACCAGCATAAAGTGCTCCACTGAACGCCACAGAAAACCCTTCCTTCCCACAGTTCTCTTAATGGGAGCTAAAACATTTCATTTTGTGCAATGTCTTGTTAATATTATGTGCAATAGTCTTACCGTGTGAATATCGCTACTTACGCCAATATCACTGTGTCTCTGTGAGTCAGTCATAACATTAGCAGTTACCTCTGGGATCAATAAAGTCGTCTGATCATCTGAAATACACAATATAGTATCCAGACAACTCTTCATATTAGTGACATCAGTTATTTTAAAGTGTTCTCAATTATTCAAATAGCAGACATACAGCTGGCATATTCACCACAGAAAAGCACTGCTAATTGATTGGGAGGCTCTGAAGCACCAGTGCATGGGCCTAAAGTTGCCATGACCAGCACCACGTGTCTGCTAGAGGGATATAACTGTCCTATCTAATAAGTGATTTTCAAATCAGAGAGATAGAGAGATGGACAGACAGATGGACAGATAGATAGATCATAAGAATCATAAACTGTTTGATATACTGACTGACAGACAGACAGGCAGGCAGGGTTTATGTCTCAGAAGATAAAATGCTTCTGCACTCTTCAAAATTCATCTTGGGGCTGACGCCATTATTAATAAAAAAAAACAACCAGCCACTTTCATTTCTAGCCATACATGCCTATGTGCACATACTTGGAAAAATAAGCAGTCGCCTCACATGCCTCTTGTATATAAGATTTTGCAAATGTACTCTATAGGCCTTTTCTACACTTTTGAGTATTTCCAATGGTTCTTGTGGTTACTGTTAGCGTATTACTTTCTTCATGATGCATCTTTGCCTGTGCGCTAGACAGAGCCCTTGATCAATCATTTTTGCATTCATCCATCACCACTGCTTTGCTCCCCTTTTGACTACCGGCTCATTTATGACCACTAATCTCTATAGAACTCACATCTACCATCAAAGCAAGACCTTTTCTTAGCTCTCTTGTGCATAAACTGTGTGCTTTGGGCCCCAGTGTGTATAGGAGGGGCTGCAATTACGGTACAGTTCGTCCAGTAGTCTTCAAATGAGACCTGAAACTGCGTGGGTTAATTTCTTTGTCTCATCTCAAATCCAATGTGCTTAAACATCAATCACTGTCCAATTCCTTAGGTACTGTACCGAATTCCTTGAAGGTGCTCTGTAAAGCACATGGGATGCAACATGATATGAGATTATCACAGATAATACGAGTGTAAGGGTTTTAGTTATTTATTTATTGAGCCTGGAGTATATTTTGATCTATGTTTTTTTTTCTTAGCATGATCACTTTGGTCAGTCTGCGTGAAATGCAGTTTATAAAACCTACTGGTTTGGTCTGTTAAAAAGAAAGCAACACTGACCCCTGCTGCAGGGTGAGCAGCACACTCAGTGATGATTTCTGTCGTGCTCTATTGTGCTGGATTCTCCTCCTTTCTTTTCCTTCCCTGGTGCTCCTTGGGCATATGTTTACAATCTAATATCCATGAATTCATTAATAATATTATTGAACTTGCTGTGTGCTGGGGTGTCTCTTGTCTAGCCTGTGTGTGTGTGTGTGTGTGTTGCCTGTTAATGTGACTGAGTGGCTCCTGCTGGACTGGGGCCTGCTTGATGCGATGGGGCTCGACAGGCGTGAAGTAGCTCAAATCAGGCGAGTAGGCGGCAGCAATTAACCCCTTTCACTGCAGGACTTCACTCCACATCGAGCTGCCTGTGGAAAGGACAAGCTGGTGCCATGGAGGCTTGCTCTGGGCTTCAATAAAATCTGCTGGAGGGCTTGTTTTAAACACACTGCAGGCTGGGCCTAACTTCTCATCTGAGTTTGCTTTTATGCAATAACAGTAATGAGCACATTACATTAGCATTTAGCTCTGGTAACTTTGCATCTACGTCTGTGAATTATTAAAAAAAGACTGTTATCGTAAAGTATGCCTGGACGAAGTGGAAAAACTTTTCTCTGTAGAAGAAGAAGCAGGTTTGGTGCCATCTGCTGGAGTCTTGTCATGGATGCTGGAGACTATCATGGGATGAATCGGATGATCTGAATTTTTTATTTTTCCACTTATAGCTGTTGTGTGGCTTTAAGTTCCAGAAACAGTAGCAATGCTACAGAATCTACGCCAGTTCCAGTTTTGTACTCCTTGGTTCACCTGCATAAAACAGTTCTGACACCGGTTCAGATCTATCTATTTTGTAAATCTTCCAGTCAGCTCCTTCACAAAAAACTATTACATGAAATTGTTCTGAACTCATTTTCTTCTCGCCTGTGGTGGTTTTCAATAGTACAGAAAAGTACTATAATTGTGATTTAAACTATGATCAGGAGTCATGATGTCTCTCTCTGTCTCTTTATATACTCCTGAGATATAAAGTTCCTGAGAGAAGTTTCTATCCAGTGGTGGACAGTAACGAAGTAGATTTTCTTGGGTAATGTCCTTAATGTCCTTAGTATCTGTACTTCACATGGGTACTATGTTTTTGGAAACTCATTACTTTTACTTCTGAATTTTTTACCCTTTTCTGAAATGTGATTTTTTTTGTTGTTTTTTTTTTTTTTGCATGCCAACACATACACACACACTCAGGTCATACTTGATAGACGGTGCTCTCCCATGCACACTCTCTCACTCGCTCTCAAGGCGCACTCTCCACTTGACCAAAAAACACAGCCTCCATAACTCAAAACACTCGCACTGGTGTAGAAGACTGACAGGATATGTAATGCCTCTTTAGTCCAGTTGTGTGTGAGAGTGTGTGTGTGTGTGTGTGTGTGTGTGTGTGTGTGTGTGTGTGTGTAGGTAGACCTGATCTATCAAATGAGGTAAGGCGATTTTAAAACAATTTATTATTGTGTCTGGTTCATTTTTGTACCTGGATCTTCCATTAGAAATGATGTATTTTCAGCACTAACTTGCCTCAGCGCGATGTACAGATGTGTTTCCACTTCAGCCTCGCAGTTTAGCACCTTACTAAATCATTCGGCTGCCTAAATCAGAACAACAAAGCTAGATGTGGTAAGCTAACATGTATTTGCCCATACAAAAATTCTTATCTTAGTATGTAACTGCGTTTTGCACTATAAATGACATTTATATTGAAAATTGCAAGTTACTTTCAATCTTTTTTTCACTCTTTAGCCTACAGAAAGCAACAGTGGAGTTATCACATGCCTACAAGAGCACAAGAACGGCTCAAACTGCAGCCACTTACACCGAAATCCCCCATATGTGTCCCCCATAACATTGTTTTTGTAATTTTAATGTACAAAGTTTGTCAGAGCTATAAAATATTTCTCCCAGATTTTCTGTAGTTTCTGGAGTCTTGTCGTGGATATCCATTTTCCCCCCACTGAAATAGGAGCCCCACAGCGTATATTTATCTGTGATTGTTTCAAAAACAAGACTAGCTGAACTGTAATAAACAGCCAAATTACAACCACTGGAGCATGGTATTGGCCTTCACAATACTAATTTAAAGGAGTGCTACAGTATTTAAATGAGCCCTCTAACAAACCACACTTTTCACTGCATGCTCTGAGCACTCTGACCAGTCTAGAATGTGTTTTGCATTAGTTGTTGTGATAAATAAAATGATCCAACAAACGTACATCATTTTGTTTAAAATAATTTTGAACCAGTTTTAACCATGTTGAGGGTTTCTTGGTCATTTATGTATCACAGGTAAGAGAGTTTAATTAGTAGTTTGTTTGGAGTGTGTTATTGTTTTCAAGTAAGGAGAATGGAAAACCTTCAGTTGGCCACAAGTGTAGATTGCAGTCATTTCATTATCTTGTTATTTTATAAGTAGTTTTTGCTTGCTAAATTACCAATGCAGTAAACATGTTTGCCATTTTACAAGTGCTACGAAGGGCAGATGAACTAAAAAATGGACATTGAAAGCTTGTAAGACATTTTACTTTCCTATATTGTAGCTTTACAGCAAATCATGTAGTTAGTACTTTAATTCAAAGCCTAATTTAGATTGTTAGCTATGTTTTAGAAAATAAGTTGTCAGCTTCTCAGTTAAAATAAAACAGAGAGATGGGAGTCAACCTCCACTTCACTATCAGGATGCTGGAAGGCGTGGGGTGGTGGCTTAGTGGGTAGGATACTGGCCTCTGGACCAAGAGATCATGGGTTCAGTCCCTACTTTCAGCACCACCACTCCAGAGAACACCACTTGCTCCAGAGAGACTGCACCCTGTAGTTAGGAAATGGAAGTCGCTTTGGATAAAAGTGGCTGCCAAATGCCGTAAATGTAAATGTAAGGCGACCCTGAGCTGATGGGTTTCAGTTGGTGTCAGATCTCAGGACCACCATAGCCCACTCAGCTACCTGCATGGTGAGGAAGGAAATGAGAAGTGCAATATGACTGCTGTTGGAAGGGTAGTGCTCCGGTTGAAACTTGAAGATGAGAGAGAGGTTAGAAAAGAAGACATGGCACTTCCCGTCTACACCATTCCACTGTTCTGGTAGTGAGATCTTGGGTAGAGCGCAGGAAGTAAACCTGGGACGCCGGTAAAAAGACAGTAAAAAGTTGTAAAAAAGTTGAGATTCCAACCTGGAATCTGCATTCTCACCACACACACACACACAGTGAGTATATAAATACAGAGAGAACCAGAGTACTCATGGTAGTTGAGCTGGGTTGGGTCAATTCAATGACTGAGCACTGGTTCCTACCTACTTTCTGTTTATATGCCCTGCGACATGCATCACTTCCAGAACTCCTTGCACGTCATGTGTCGATTTCTCAAGAGAGTTCTGCCCTTTTCCAGAAACCACAGTGAACGTCATGGCAGTGAACAGACAGTTCATGGAGGAAAGCTAGGAACTGTATCATCCTTTCATAGAATGTGTGATGGAACTTCTCTATCTGCGGTCCATCAATAGCTCCATATCATGTTGTATATAAAGAGTACAATTTTCATAGGTATAACACACATAAGGTGGAGGGTGATTATTTTCAATCTGCTAATTTACTGTAATTTCTGGGGACTTGTGCAGTTGGCCACATCCTCCTCCTAAACATCCTTTGTTATTAAGGCAATATTCATGTATAATTTCTAATAACCAAATGGGCCTCCAGGTTGTGGTATTATTTGATTTAGGTAAAGTTACCTCCCAGAATATTAAATCCCTTAAAACACCATGGTCAGAAAAGAAAACTCTTGCTATCATGTACATGTAAATGATTATCTTTTAAAAATCAGGAAGCCTTTGATCCTTCCATTGATCTCTCTCCTATACTGCTCTGCTCTGCTGTTTTTTTAATGTTTTTTTTCAGCTAGAAGTGACTTTGAGCCAGCAACATAAATGCCACTGGCCTGCTTTGGAATGCCTATTATACCTCATGTGTGATTGTGGTCATTTGCTGAAACTCTTCAGAAGAAATGTGTAATGGTAGGAAACTCATGTTTTATGCTGTGTTCTCCAGAGCCCTCGTAGATGGCAGGCTGATAGAGTACTCGAGCAGTCTGAAATATGAAGTGCCCATTTGTGGAGTTAATAAAAGACTGACTTCTGGCTGGTCCTTCCTTCTTTGTTCATTACATGAGAGAATTTGCAAGAGATGCTTCCTTTGCTATTGTCATTATTGAGTAACCTCCTTGTGGTTACTTTGGTGATGTGTGATATGAGTAAAATGTATATCATGCTATAATTTTTTTTTTTTTGTATATATTAACTAACGTTTAATATTTTTCAAATAGAAATCTATTAGGACAAAAGTATACCATCTTATTTCATAGGTTACAGTGGCTTATTTTTATTACAAATAGCTACAACTAATAACTAAATATTAAACACTAAATATAGCTAAATTAATGTATCATTACTGCTTTCTTTAGACATCTTTTGAAAATAATTTCCAAACATTTGCTAGAAAAAAATAAGTACTCAGTACGCATGTTTTTTTAATTTAACATTATCTGTAAACCCCAAACTGAGGAAACTATTATCTAAAGCATATCTAAAGTGTGCTGATCTCCTCCTAGACTGAGTATAAGCTGCTTCATCATTAGAGGATGACTCCCTGCATATCTATTCCATAGTTATTTTGATCAAGCATTTGCTTCGAAGGTTACAGATAATAGTGAAACTTCTAATTCCATCAATGTCGGATTATATCTCTGATGATTCACAAACCATCAATACCATTTAATATCATAGAAAGCCATTGTCTCTGGCTGGCTCTAGTTTGAAGCAAAGATTTACCGGTTAGCAGATTTATTAGGTGTCTGGTGCTCATCAGTAAAGGATAACTGGTCCAGAACGATGCAGAGGGGCACACTACAAGATCTACACTTGTCTTAATTTTGCAGGGTGTACTTTTCCACCTCCTTTGAGTGGTTTTGAGGGTGCCTCACTGGTGGCCTCTCCAGTGGCCTCTTCAGATGTGGCTGTCAGTGGCTGCCTACTATCAGCAAGCTCCATGCACAATGGCCTTGAAATGCTTCTGAGTGAGTGACTTCTTCTGCTTTGTCAGTGCCATTTCCATATGAATGATGAAGAGCGTTCCATATACCAAGTTCTGCTCTTTTGTGTTAAAGAAGTACTTTATTAGAACTTCAGAGAAGTCAGAACCCCTATGAACATTTGTGCATATGATCTGGCCAAGGGATCTGTTGGATAGACCAGGTGCTCTTTGATTTCTGACCTCATGCTGCACATACTGCCCACTATAGGCTTTATGGAAAGTAGAACACACTGTGACATTTCAGGTGTCCCTCTTCTTCATAAACTGCACTTCATCCATAGCATTTACCCACGGTTTACTTTCTTGACAGGGTATTGATGGTAGGCCTATCCAGATCTCAGGAATGGTTTCACAAGCTGTAAAACCAGTTTTCTGTTGATGATGGAAGAGCAGCGAGTCATTGGAAAAGTTGTAAACATACACTGTGTACCTCATGCCCATATAGGGCACAAGGAGCAGATTGACAGCCACATCATAGCTCAGGTTGTTTTCTTACGGATTCTTAGTTTTCCCCTCATAGAACGTGTGGCTCGAGCCGTCAGTTAGAATGAAGAGCTTGGGAAGTTTGATAAGTTTTCTATTGTGAGGTTCTGTTACAGGTGGTAGTATACCCTGCAGGCTTTCAGAATTTCCTCCTGGAAGGGCTTGAGGTAGATGAGACCTAGGCTGACCTTGGAGCTGGTCAGTGGGTCAGTGCTGCAATACCAAGAGCATTGAAGCAAGAATTCAACAATGGCTTCAGACCAATATCCAACAAGTATGCACTGATGGCGTCATACCAGTACCCAGAAGCTAAAAACCTGTGGATGTGCAAGTAATCCTTCCTCCACATGTGACAGACAGCTGATGACTTTACCAGGCCGAGGTAGATGATGCTGACAAACATGAACGTTTCCTCAGGATTTATGACCGTCCGCTGCCTTTGTATGTCCTCTAGTGGGTGCATCACATCTTTGCGAAAGAAAAGCTAGAAGAGATGAGAACAACTATAGCCCTTTTGAAAATCTGGCTGAACTCTTTGGGTACCTCTGGGGGCAAAACTGCAATGGAGGATGTTGCTCCTCCAAGTTGTCATACCATCTGTCCTCCGGTGCCAAGTTATTGTCAAGCTGAGGCAACATGTGGAAAAATATGAGCTGCCTTGATGCGTAAAAGATCACAACCATCATGATGGGAAGCTTGTGCTGACATTTCCCTGATTGAATTTACTAAGCACTACATAAACAAAATAAATGCATGCTTGAGGCAAACAAACAAAAAATTTTTGTTTTACAATAGTTTTAAAAAGCACAACACCTTTAAAATCTGCTGCTACAAAGGAGGAGGCAGCATCTTCCCACACTCAGCTGGGAACAAGTGTTTTCTTTACTGGGTGTTTTGCATAATTATTAATTTTATTCTTTTATCTTATATGGACAACACAGTAGCAGGTACCACGTGTCTGTTTAGTGTTTGTAGCACAACAGATTCACTAATAATACATGTGTAATAGTTTTTTATGTCTTTACATATATTTTTTTTATATCACATTGTAAAACCATGGCATTATGGAAATTATAAAGTGTAGTAGGTTTACATTGAATACTTTAAGTGAAATGTGCATACAAACTAACCCTAGATTGGAACACCTCATGAGCAATTTCCTCCAGGAAAAATAAAGTTTTCTGATTCTGATTCTAATTTGAACACAAATCATGGTTTAGTGCTGATGCCATAGGTTCAAGAAAAATAGTTAAATATAGTTCATCTATAAGAACATAGTTAATCAGGGCACCATCAATCTCATAATCTAGAGGAAATCTTTAGCTTCAAATTAAATTTTACTTTTTGTGATCGACCATTGCAATGGAATGTTTTAGGAAGTGTGAGCAAGCCAGTAAACACCTTTGTAAATGTTCAGAAACATGTTGGCATGGGAGGAAAGCCAGGCAGAGAAGAGACAGTAATTTCCCTCCACAGATTAGGGCACACAACACTCAGTTAAACACTTCATCCACCAGATAAAAACACCCAGCTGGATTATGTGAGAGAATCTCCTTGGAGAAGCACCATGGAGAATACATGGGCAACCACTTCTTAATTAACAAGTCAAATGGGAAGGATTTTTTTTTTTCAAGCCAGTAGGTGGTGGTAATGCACCTTTAAGCAACAGCCAAAATTAAGATAACATGGTAAAAGATTATCAGTATATCTTAGATTTTACAATTATAAAACTGGCAACTGGTAAAATTGTACAGTTACATATTTTGGATTCTGTAGCTTCGAACTGAGAAAAACATGTAGCCTGAGAATAGACAGTTATATTCGCTGTTGTTGGTACAAAACCTTACATCTCTAAAAAGATAAGCTGACACAAAATGGAAAAAACAAATAAATAAACATTCTTAAAATTTAATTTAAATCAGTGTAATCCAGTTAAAATTAATTTTACATAATATAAAAGGCAGCTGTTTTAATTTATACAATAAAATTAAAAGTCTATATGCAACAATATATCTTTCCTGTAAGGAAAAAACTAATGTTCTCTTCTTATTGAAAGAATGTCTGTTTAAGCATATCTGCTTCTAATCTTTGGTGAATTTCTCTGATTGAACAAACAGTACAGGAAGCATTCAGCAACTTTCATATACAAACATACTCAATTGCAAGACATTTCAAGGTCACTGATTTATGAAACAGAAGCTCAATTTTTGTTTTTCTTATTTCATATTTGCACACACACACACAAGATTTTGAATAATGGGCACCAGTTAAAATATTCTGTCAGTTCAAGACCTTGATAATGTCTGTGAGCTTTCCTTGCTGTCAATAAATGCAGAGTGTGGAAATTATCGCTCTTAAAAAGTTAAGGTTAAGGAAGCATTTGAATTCATTTAAATGTGCAATATAAATAAACACCTGAATAAAGATGTTAGTGACAAAAGAATTTAAATATATTAAATACCTGACATCTAGGTACGGAAACTGACATCTTGGTTTGTGAAACATATGGTACAACTTGGCAATTTCACTAAACTTGACAATTACCTGATGAGATGAACCAGGTGTTTCTGAGCAGGGAAATCACCAGAACGTGCTGGACCACAGCCCTCCAGGACTGGAGTTAGACACACCTGTTTTAAACTGTTCCTGCTCTGAGAGTTTAGCTACTTTAGCATAACTTTGTGCAGAAATATGAAAAGTGTGTAGATAAAATAGTGGAATTGCTTCACTATGAATAAACAACCAGATTAATGATTTATGCATCAGTTATATGTAATGATTTATGCTGGTTCTGTTGGAATTCAAATGACTACATGAAAGAATTCTTGTTGGAAAAGATAATCAGATAGTATTGCCTTGTATGTCCTTTAGACTGCAATTTTCAGACTCATTTCTTATTTATTGACTCCCCAAACCCAGGTGATGGGCCATGAGTGATTTTCTTTCAAAACACTGATTGCCCATACTATGTCAACAAAAATGTTTTTCTTAAGAATAGTTTGTTGGGATGTATGTTTTTGCAAAGTACCCTTTAATAGACTCTATAGCCTTCTTCTTGCTAAAAGTGAATGACTAAGATGCATACTGTGCATGTAAACAATTCATTAGGTATTCATTAGGAATCTAAGCACTAGGAGTATTGTGCTGTTTTCTATTTGAGGTTTCTCTTACTAAACTAAAAAAATGCATTGCTCTTGTCTCATTACATAAGACCAAGCAGTCAAGGATGCAGTAAATAAAGCCCTGTGTTCTGTGCCAGTTGGATGAGTGTGTTTTTAAATTCTACTTGACCTCATGAGCTAATGAGCTAATTTACCTTGCCACTCTGCTTCCTGTGTAAATACCTACAGAACACAACCTCTGTGGAAATAAGCAACATATCTAAACCAATTAGTGTGGCTGCTTTCACTGTGTGCTGTAGTTCACGCTGACTATAAGGGGCCCATTTTCATTATCTGTCAGGACAATAAAGTATTCCAACTGGTATCCAGTAGAATCTGGTCATTTTCCTACTTGCACAAACCTGGTTCAACTCATGTTACCTGCCAGGTTTAGCAGATATGTTAGCAACTACCAAACTGTGTCAAAATAAAGAGGCAGATATAAATGTGCTGTCATGTAGCAATTTAGTACCTCATGTTAAATATTGAATTATATGTTGTTAAATGTAGTAGTGCATACTCTATACTGAGTGTTTATTGTATTATAATGTTGCACTGTTTAATGTAACTTGTCTGTAGTCTGTGGAGAAGCATTCAAGAAAGATTTTCATTGTACTTTGCTCATATGACAATAAAATCTTGGATCTTGAATACGTGTGTGAGATTACAAACAGTGAATCCAATATAGGCTGTTTTTGCAGCGTACTCTCCATAAATTGACTGCATGGAGTGAACTGTACATATTGGAGCATACCACATTGAACTATTATGTTTTTTTCGCATGTTGAGAAAAATATGGCTTTCTACACTGTGGGCCCTTTAATTTTGTGTGTATTGTACATTTAGCCAGCATGGTTTGTTGGGAAGTGTAAAAGAGACGTGTCATGTGAGTGGATTTTTATTTTTTTACATTTCTTATTGGAGTCGTGTGAAAGTCATGGGACAGACACGATGCCCAGTGTTTCTACACACAATATAGAGAGAGGCTCGTGTAGAGAGACAAGCAAGGCCGTTTTTTCTTCTTCATTATGGCAATAAAGAATACACACACACACACACACACACACACACACACACACACATATATATATATGTGTGTGTGTGTGTGTGTGTGTGTGT
>JBBPDB010000007.1:12816199-12827830 GCA_037974465.1 Brachypetersius altus | reverse complement strand
AGTAGTCAATATTTTGTGAGCTGGTTAGAAGAACACAGGTTTGGATCCAGGTTTCTGCTCAGGGCCTCCAGTCATTGAGTGAATGAATAAAATTCCATAATCAACACCTAATTTAATCTCCTGCAGTTAAAAGAGCCAAACCAGGTAAACAGGTAAACAGCATTAAATGCATAATTTTCATATATATATGTGTGTGTGTGTGTGTGTGTGTGTGTGTGTGTGTGTGTGTGTGTGTGTGTGTGTGTGTCTAAAACAATGGATCTTTCTCTACTCCAGCAAATAAATGACTGTCTGGTGTTTGTGCTGATATGTGGCGCGCGCTGGGTTAAATGTGTTCAGCAGAGAGTGGGCGGAGCTTCAGCCACGGAGCGCCGCTTGGCTTCATCACCACAAGAGCAAGTAAGACATTTATTCTCACTTATTCTATTCTAAACCTCAAATTCTGGTACATGTGTCTCATTTTTCGTCGCGTTTCGTGTCAGGGATGTATAATAAGTGACTGTCAGCTGGCGGTTGACTGTGAACGGGATGTAAACACCGCTAGCCTCTTTATTCTGCACATGAGCTTTATTCTGCACTGGGCTGAGCAGGCGCAGCTTAGGCTGCTTTAACCCGTTTTAATACGCACAACAATTTTACCCGTTATAAATAGCCCTTTCCTATTTAGGTCAGAGTAGCACACGCATTGCCACACATTTCCCATTACATCACGTCGTAGTTTTATAAGGGTAAAGAAATATAGGTTGTTATTGCGTCAAATGGGCAAATGTGGGTTATCAGCTACAGGCCTAGCACAGAAAATAGGCGTCCCATCCTGGACTGTTGCAGAAGCAGAAACTCCTGGAGGAAAACGCACTATACGTATAAAAGTATTGTTATTTAACCATCAAGGACTTTAATGACATTGCATTCAAATACAGTCTTTGATATGGATTTGGTCCTCCCTTTGCAGTTATAACAGCTTCACTCTTCATGGAAGGCTTTTTCACAAGATTTTATTTCATGTGGGAATTTTTTGAGTTTTTTAGAGTTTCTGTGGGAATTTGTGTCCATTGTGTCCATAAGTTCAGACACTGATGTTGGACGAGAAGGCCTGGCTCGCAATCTCCATTACAGTTAATCCCAAAGGTGTTGGATGGGGTTGAGGTCAGGGCTCTGTTTGGGCCAGTCAAGGTTTTCAACACTGAACTCATCCAGCCATGTCTTTATGGAGCTTGCTTTGTGCACTGGGGCACAGTCATGCTGGGATAGAAAATGTTCTTCCCTGTGTCCACAAAGTTTGAAGCATAGTGTTGTCCAAAAGGTCTTTGTATGCTGAAGCATTAAGATTGATCTTCGTTGGAAGTAAGGGGCCTTGCCCAAACCTTGAAAAACAGGTGTGTTTCAGTACTTTTGCCCATAGTGTAAATTGCTAGTGAACATTAGCACAGACTAGGCCTTCATCATTTATGATGTTTATTACTCAAAGAGAACCTTTTTGACCCCTCACATTTGTGCTGGTCTTACAGACTAGATCATGTAATATTAGTGATTTTAACTGTGTTGTTACTCCCCTTCAGGTCCACTAGAGGAGTCATCATGTCTTACCGCTTCCAGCCACGAGATTTCAGCGACCTCATCCAAACATGCAGCTCCAACATTCAGAAAATAACCCAGAACAGTAAGCAGATCTTTCAGTAACAGCAGCTACTGCAATACATAAGGAATACATTCCATCATAAACACTGGAGTAACTTTCAGGAATGCTGAAACATGATACGTCTTTTCAGGATAGAAAAGTATAGTTATATCACACTGTCTTGTTTTGAAAAATTAAAAGACTATAGAAGTGTCTATAGAAGTGGAAATGTCATTACATCAGTTATGTTGCTGATTTTTCAAGAAAGCCATGCAACACACTACGTCTTCTCCTGCACTGCTGTTTAATCAGGATTAGGGTGAAATTCCACAGTCATTCATTAATCTGCTTTTGAAATAAACCTGCAGCAACAGCAGACCTGAAAGAACAACAACCTCTAAAATACTTTTATTTTGATGTAAAATAATGACAGTTATGTCCAGAAGTAAAACTTCATAGTTAAGCGATGTAACCAGTGATACACTGTTTAATTATTCAGAGAATAGCATATGTTTGGATTGCTGGCATGTGTCATTTGCTATTTGAATGAAAAGATCCATCTTCAACTACTATCACACAATTTAGATTGCATCTTGATTGCAACACCCTCTTTACATTTTTCTTTGTCCTGTGTGCTCAGCTGGCCAGATCAAAACCATGCTGTTCCAGCTTGGCAGCAGACCAGACACACCTGAACTCCAAGACAGACTGTGAGTCAAACCTGTCGTCACTGCCAGCACATTCATCCATCACCCAGTTTATCCGAAGCCAGTTGGAATATTGTGTCTGTTCTGCTGGGAATACACAGGCTGCATGAGACAATTTTGTGGAAGCGTGTCCCAGTTATTATTTCAAAGGAAGATTGAAACAAGAACAATGGGCCTAATTTTCCCACGAGATACATGTACTCAGCCTTTAAAGTGTTTGGGATAATTCTGTAATCTTTATTCCATACCCATACTTCAGTTCAAGGAAATGGTGTTAGCATAATGAGTGTGTTACTGAATTAATTTTTTAATTTTACTGAATTAAACTTATGTATTGCATAGGATCAATAGGCCCAGTATCGCAGTTGTTTTTGGGTCACTTTGTGGAATTCTAGTTTCCTCTATAGAAGGTGTTTATAGTGATGAATAAAGCAGGGATAGTAGAAAAGCTTCGGTGTATTACTTTACAAGCCTGTTTTAGAATCTCTCTGTGGTGCTCAGTCAGCAGATGCAGCATTACACGAACCAGCTAGCCAAAGAGACCAACAAGCACTTGAAAGAACTGGGCTCTTTACCTCCACCCCAGTCTCCGTCAGAGCAGGTGAGCTCATTTCCTTAGTTCATCTGGCAGCAAGCTATTGCTGAAGCAAGAGTAGTTAAACACATAAAGATTCTCTACACAGAGGCAGCAGAGGATCCAGAAAGACCGGCTGATGAATGACTTCTCAGCGGCCCTCAACAACTTCCAGGTGGTCCAGCGTCGAGCAGCCGAGAGGGAGAGAGAGTCAGTGGCCCGGGCCCGGGCAGGCAACCGCCTACTGGTACATTATGGTGGACACAGTCCACCTTTTCTCTCTTAAACTTATCGACCATGAACGAAACCATAAAAACAAATGTAAAGAACTGGTTTCATATTTCATGTGTCTGTATATACTTAGCATCTCAGAAAAAAAAATATTTTTTTTGTAGGTTGATGATCAAGATGAGCAACTTGTGACATTTGACAAGTAAGTGAACTCTTGATTAGAGTGAGGCTAAATACTCATTGCTTTGCCAAGACATTTGTATTAATATGAATACAGCATGCAATCCAGACTAGGGTAGATGGAAGCTTTGCCTTGTACAAGCAAAAGTTTACTGTGTGTGTGTGTATAGGAATGAAGACTCTAGGCAGAGTCAGAGTTTGGCAGAAGAGGAGCCCATCACAGAAGATGACATGGAGCTGATCAGGGAGAGGGAAACCAACATCAGGCAACTGGAGGTAAGAGTTTACTAACAGTCAGCTGATGGGGTTCTAGCACTCTACAATAAAAACCTGCATTGTTGTAACTCAGCAGCCAGTTAAACATGCTGAGATTTTCGGTTGGTCTAATGCATTTGCTTTAACTGCAGATTCCCAATGAAATGTATATGTATATTGTCAGAACAAAACCTTGGATCTCCATTTTATCCTTTTTTTTTTTATCCTTTTTTGTTTGTCTTTTGCTTTATACATTTCTCCTAAATTGCATGACAACCTGAACAAAATGTCTTGGCAAAGATTCTCATGGTGAAAGTGATTGGATTCAGGTGTTTTCATAGTTGTTATTATTTCATTTCATGGATTTTTAAAGGTGTACAACACCTCCCTCTATAAGGTAGACACTTATCTGAGTTAAGCTTTGTTCGATTTCATGTTTTCATGTGTTCATGTGTTTTTGACATAATAATCAGATTATGAAAGGATTATAAGGCTGAATTGGAATGTACAAGTAAATGATAATGATTTAATTTCAGCTCAGAAGGTCAGCTGTGAAGCCAAATTACTGAAATGACTGAGTTGGACAGGGTTGTCCAGTACCTTCGGGAAAATGTTCATTCCAAAAGCAAAAGCACAACTCCTGTTATTTTATCAGTTGCTCTTCAAACAGTTGATCATATGAACTTCTTTGAAGTGAAAACCTTCTACCATTCCACTCCTGACATGCACAGAAACCTACGATACATGTTTTTAAAATGTTATCTTTCTGTGGCTGCAAAGTGATCTCAGCATGTTGTCTTTTTTTCGCAGTCAGATATCATGGACGTGAACCAGATCTTTAAGGATTTAGCAGTTATGATACATGACCAAGGTGATATGATAGGTGAGTATCCCAGTAATGTATACTTTACTTTGACTTTGAGTGGGGAAAGGAGCACTTTATGGTTTTGAAATTCTCTACAGTTGTTAAGCTGTAAGGGTCTCACTTAAACTGTTTCAACATATGTTTTCTAAACATCTATAAAACTCTTTCAAGCAAGTGTATTCATTTAAATGTTAGCTGTTTAACAATTTACCCTTTTATTAATAAAAGAAGAAACTTAAAGGGGACTTACAACTTCAGTACATTCAGCATATATAATTGTTCACAGTGGTGGTGATAGACGTGAGGTCTAAAGCGTTTACTACGCCTAAAATCTCTTACTGAAAGTTATTACATGAAATTACTATGAATGCATTGCCTGATGTCTGAGACATTTTTTAGTCTTAGGAAGTCTTTGCCTAGAGCGGATTTTTAAAAGTATTAAGGGTAGAGAGCATAGAGACTTATTTTTTATTAGTAGCTTTATCAGCACTACTAATAAAACAGTGGAATTTGTATCGCAGACTTTGTGACCCAGCATTCCTGTCGCCACAACAGTATAGTGATCAGTTTACAGCATTTCTTTGCAAAAACATTTTGCATCGAACCAGTCCTGAATGACTGAATACTGAATTGGTTCCAGTTGAATGAAATTTTGAAAAATCTGTGGAATTCCTCTGTAAGTTGCCATTGAGATTATTGTCTGGTGTTTCTGTCCCACACAGACAGCATAGAGGCGAACGTGGAGAGTGCTGAGGTTCATGTGGAGCGTGGAGCTGAGCAGCTCCAGCGTGCAGCGTACTACCAGGTACAACACTTATCACAGCACTGATTTAACATGCTGGACTGATCTCACTTAATCGACACAATTTTAGCAAACCACCCTTCAACAGTGCTTTATCCGTTTGCTTGTTTTCCCCAGAGAAAATCACGCAAGAGGATGTGTATTCTGGCTCTGGTGCTGTCTTTGGTGGTGACAATTTTTGCCATAATTATTTGGCAAGCTATCAAATGAAGTGATGCCACACATTGGGTTTGGTGCACTTTATGAACATCAGTGGTGAGTGAATGGAGAGCATCTGAACGTGTGTGTATGTGTGTGTGCGCGCATGTGTGTGTGTGTGTGTGTGTGTGTGTGTGCATGTATGTTAATGCGTGTGCTAAATCGGCTATTTAGCAATTAATAAAATGTCCTCCTCTGTTACCTAGAACATGTCTGTTAAACGCATCAATGTACAGCTGAAAAAAGGAAACCATAAAAGCATCTTGCATGCCCAGAGATCCTTTTTACAGGTTAATATGATATGACATGATGATAAATCAAGTGTTGTCCAGTTCCTTGACAGTGGCAACATAACAGTAGGTGAAGAAATTATTTGTTTATTTGTGTGTGGCTGAAAGTGCACATGTGTGCATCTGTATATGTGCAGTCTGTAAGTAATTTATTGCACAGTGACATTTTTGTGATTTTGGCTCTGTATTTCAGCTGCCTGGCTTTCAAACAATTGATTGTTGTTAAGAGGGTAAAGTACAGGGAACATTGACTCAAGGGTATTTTCATCATATACTGGCTGAGGCACAATGGAATCACAGCTGTCCTATATGGATCCCAGTTTCAGGGACCTATTAATTAGAGAGTTGACTGCTGGTTCATCTGTGCCATTATTATGCATTATTAGTTTAAGAGGGCTAACTAGAGTCAGCAATAGATCAAAACCACACAGATGGATGTACACCAAGATATGTAAAAACTGATAAAAAGAGAAGGCTGTACTATTCAGAGAGTTTACACAAGGTGGTGTATTGTGCGTCACCTTCACAGTACAAATAAATAGTCTTTTATATTTCTTACACTAAGCTAACTTTTAAGGCAACACATTTATTCTGGTTTAAACAGTTTTGTTCTATACTGATACATTCAGGGTAAATGTAGTCAGTAGAACATAAAACATATGACTAAAACAGAAAATGATACGTATGATAGTTCTAACTAAAGGTACAATCAAACTGGTGTCATACCCGTTATGGTCTTTTTTCAACTAAAGCAGACTTTTTTTCTCAGGGTCAATAAGTGGAATGTTCTTGGCTTTTAAGGTTAATTGTCAAAACCCATGTTTTTAACCCTAGTTGAAAAACCTGTAGTGGTTAGACAGGGAACTGTTCAAATTCTGAGGGTCAATTGGGTGCAATGAGCACTATACATAATTGTTACACTTTGCCTCTCCTCAAACATGCAGGAAACCCACGAAGCACTCACACAGATGTCCATGGTTCCTTTTTGCCTTTTATTCCAAAACTTTAACTCAAAAACAGCACGAGGGCTGATGCAAAACAATACAAACTCAGGCAACACGAATGACGGTGACATACGGTGCATAACGTGTCGAGAACCCACAACTGTAACCCCACTGTGACATACATTTATACACCCAGTGATTACCTCCACCTGCTCACTTGTAAGGGCCTCATTCCTAACCAGCCATGCTTCCGGAATGAGGCCCAACCCTCAATATCTCCACAAGGGTGCCCCCTCGTGGCCACCCTCTGCTACAGGACACCAGGCATAACAATAATAAACCAACTAATGCAACCAGATAAATACTGAGTCTGCATTTTAGTTACTTAAGCCAAAGAAAGTAAGTGGGAACTAAAAGTCGCTACACTTGACAGAGCATCTCCATTGAAAATATGAAATGCTGAAATGTGAATGATCTATCATTCCCTCAGTATAGATGTAAATTCCCTTGAATTAAAGTTGTTATTCTGCACTTTAACCTGAGAGTCATTCTTCCATTTCCAGTGTCATGAGGTACAGAGCTAAAACAACACAAATTGTTATTGCGGACATGTTAATGTAATGTTAATTGCACTAATGAAGGTATTGCACATATTGTACATGTACTTGCTCATACACTTTCCCCTATAATCAAATAATGAATATTTATATGAATTGTATTTTACTGTGGCACAACAATGAAACAAAGTTCAGAGTCTCTTGAACCAAATGTATGTGACATCAGTCATACTGTCATTTATCTAGTACTACAGATGTTGTCTTTTTTATATAAGTAGTGCCCCCCATTGTAGCAATGTGTGATTCTGTACAGCAGCTCACTGCATAGTCTTTGAGACTCAGCAGTCAGGGGGTTTAATTGGTTGATTTGGAATCATATTTGGTACACAGATGATATGCATTTACTTTTAAAGTGATACTTGATGAATCGTCAGAATATACTGGTGTTGTCTGTTTATCCTATAAATGAGAGGCATTTCTCTACAGTGCAGAGTCTGTTTTTGTGATGTATTTATTGACATAGCTTTACAGTGATTACATCTTTTATTAATTTTGGCTATGCAGTTCTACATACAGAAAATATAGTGTAGCATAGGCTTTGACATTATATTAGAATGTATTTCTACAATAAATCTAATTTATCATACGTTTTAGGTAAGAAATACATGTGAGAGGGTCACTGATCCTATAGGCTGACCAGGATTGTAAAGCCTGTTATATACGTAACTCATTTGGCAAGAGGGTTTAGGATTTCTGCTGCTCTGCTCTGCATAGATGGAGTTAAAATAGCAACACAAATTTTAATCCATTAGAATATATAACATTATTTGTAAGAAGTGTATGAGAATAGAAACCGACATCCTTTTTTTTTTTTTTACAGCGAATCTATTATTTACAACATACAAATCCCAATGTTTTTTGTATTCAAGGTGTATTCTGTGGAAGAGTCACTGCTTTTATTTTTAACCACTGGGTGGCACTCAATGTACAGAAATAAAGCGACCCTCCTTCATCAGTCTAATATTTACATAAAATGTAAATAAGCACAGAATTCCTCAAGATAGCAAGCATAGTCATTTCTGACCTTAGCTAAAATGAATTGTGGCTTTGTCTGGGACATTGGGACCGAGATCCGAGTCATATATTTAGGTTATTACTCCATGGAAGATCTTTCATTCTTACAGGTGTCCTTGACTTAATATAAGGCAGCAGCTCACGCATTTCCCTTTTGGCTCTGTATTAATTTGAATCTTCAGTCATAGAAGCTTAATGGGGCCCAAACAAGGCATCAGTTAAAACACCTAATTCTGTGCATGCTTCTTTTATTGATTCATTTCTGTGTGGGTGCTATTATAGTACCGTTGTCTGGTTATATATACCCTCTAAGGAAAACAGAGGCCATCATTCATTTTTCACTACAAACCCCCAAAGCATCCTGAAAAAGATAGAATAAGAACTGCCACAAGGAACTGGGTCCATAATGGTTCTAAAAAGTGTACTTAATGTAATTTAAAACTTAATGTGCCATTAAAATTGCATATTTACTAATGAAAGTCATAGTATATAGAGGCTGATTTTCCAGTACACTGTATTTTTCCTTGTGTCACTGTATGCTTATCCAAAATTTTGAGGAATGTGAAAATGTTAAGCCATGTAATTTTTTTTTTCTTCTGTATTTCTCTAAAAAGTAAAAATGATGTCTGGATCTGACAATGTCATTGCTGATGTAGGCAGATTGTAATCTGAGAGGTTTTGAATTTCATACATGGAAAATGCAGGTGTCATTTGTTAACTTTTGTTTAGTTATATTAAGTGATTTGATTTGTTTTCACAACTTTTCTCCTCCATTAAAGAAGATGACTTTCAGTTCTTTCTGCATGATTCCTGAAGTATTACACACTTAAACAGACTAATGTGTAAAAGACTCATTATTTTCCTTAAAATGCTAATGCATGCTTTGCTTTCAAAATAGTGTATTTTGTTTTTCTCTACGTTGGTGCCACATATTTTTGTAGATTAACAAAGAATAAGTGCTAAGTGAGAGTTAAAATAATTTTGTTTAACGTAAGAAAACTGAACTTTTGCCTTCTGAGTGTAACTTGTGCGGTGTTGCAGTGACTGCTTAGATAATTGTGTGCCCTTTGTATAGAGGAGGGCATCCCAGAAGCATGAGTGTTTCTTTTGCCAGTCTGAGTGTGTGTGGCAGAGTTAAAAAGTGATTCTGGAGGTGCTGTTGAGTGGCCCTTCTTTACGTCATGCGTGGTATCAATCAGCCAGTGACCACCCCCGCTGTCCTCCGCAGCTCACAGGACTAAGACTCCCATCACTTGGCCATGCACGTCTCTCCTTCCATCCACAGCCATTAAGAGTGAGCTTGAGCGATGATTGGAGTGGATACCCAGCCCCCCCTCCCCCTTCATTAATGCTAAGCCATCCTTAGGTGAATGAGGTGGTCACCACTTGAAGTCATGTGTATATAATATGGACAGTGTGGGTGTGCTGAGTGTGCATTGCTCATTGGGTGAAGCTGGTGTAATTAGTGGTCTCCCTTTGAGAAACACCACTTGTTTAGTAGAGGTTTCTTTGCTATGTGGTGTATCACATGGGGTGAACGCCATTTCTCTTTGAAGTTAAACCAGCCCTGGAAACAGTTCGTCTTACCACAAACTTTACTCTGTACCAAAATTTCTGTGGACTTCTCACCTGGTGTTTCATCTGTAATCAAGGGCAGTAATGAGATGTTTGTTTCCCTTTGCTGCAATATTTTACACAAGATGTTGGAACACTGTGGTGAGTATTTGATTGCATATGGTTCAGTGGTTAGGGAATTGCACCTGTGATCAGAAGGTCATGGGTTCAAATCCTAGGATTGCTAGTGTCATCACTGAGATAACTTTGAGCAAGGTACCGTCCCCATACCTTGTTCCCCAGGCACCCCTTGTTGGTGGCAGCCACCTGCTTCACTTGGTGATTGGATTAAATGCTGAAAAAGAATTTCATATTGTTCACACTGCTCTGGTGTGTTCATGTGTGACTATGAGGAGCCACTTTACTTTGATATAAGCTATATATACACATTTTAAAATGCTACTCTATAAAATAATGTTTAATGCCTTTACTTATAAACAGTAACTGATGGAGCAGAGCTAAGAAAGTGGAACAGCTAGAGGGCTGAGTACGGTTGGATCAAGTCAGCAGTAAAGGAAGGTTTAAAAATAAATAACTTTGAAGTGGATCGTGTAGTACAGTGGTCCCCAACCCCCGGGCCGCGGACCGGTACCAGGCCGTGGGGTCATGTGGTACCGGTCCGTAAGCTGCACAGAAAAGAAAACATGGATGTTACCCGTGTTATGTTGTCGGCTCGTTGTTATGAAAATGCTGTTAATAAAGCTGCGAGTACACATTGGATTTAAGTTTATTATTGTATTTTAAAGATCCCCCATTATTATATTTTTTAAATATACCAATTTTTATGTGTATCATTTATTTGTATAATATACGTATATAAAGGCCAGGCCGTGAAAATAGTTTCTGACATTAAACCGGTCCGTCATCAAACTGGTGTAGTAGACAGGGAGCCAGTAAAGTGTAGCTAAAACTGGGATGATGTGATCCCTTTTCTGGTGCCAGTAAGGAGATATAGTCTCCTTGGGAAAATATTTAATTTGGGAAATTGTTTTGCCAGAGGTTAAGGGAGAGATTACAATTGAACGCACACTAAAGAGACATCAACTGTCTCTTTTAGGAGACATGAAGAAGCATTTAAGGAGACATGGTAGACTTCATATGGCATACAATATCTTTCAAAGAAGAGAAGGAGACAAGCTTAAACTAACTGAAGACAGAGGAACAGTCTGGATCAAAAGATGGGTCATACGTAGAGGATGTCATCTGTGATGTGATATTTTCAACCTTAGCTGTGAAGAGGAGCAGGAAATCTTCACAGGTATCTGAGGACACATCATGACTGTGGCAAACTGAGGGCTTAATTACTGAAATGATTGTATTAAAGAGCACCTGTTGTTCTTTGGATGGATAATGCAGCCAATTTGCAGTTGTACAGGAGAATGCTTCAATCTCATTCAGGTAGGTCAGCTGTTAGGGCCTAAAAGAAGACGACTTCCTCTGTCTTCTTCTTTTAGGGAAGGACATAATCAGGGATGGGCAGAAATACCTCAAAATGTATTTAAGACACCATATACCCTAATTGTGTAACAATAAACCACAAAATACAATAGTAAATTGTAAACTACAACAGTTGTATATTTTAAAAATACTAAAACCACAGTTGGTAGCCTAGTGGTTAGGGCATTCGCCCTGCGACCAGAAAGTCCAGAAAGTCCGGGTTTGATTCCCAAGACCACTAGGCACCGCTGAGGTACCCTGAGCAAGGTACCGTCCCCACACACT
>JBBPDB010000007.1:12784390-12816099 GCA_037974465.1 Brachypetersius altus | reverse complement strand
TAAAGGGGCGTGGTCATGTCTCCATTCACACAAGTCAGATGACATTGATACAATTTAGGGGAGACAACCTCTTTTTATTTTTTTTAACTTGCATTTGCTGCCCAAAGCCAAAACAACACTTTAGATCTTCCAAAATAAAAGAAAAACGGTCACAATTGTTGCCATTGGGATTAAATGGGTTAAGAGCCAGGAACACAGCACCCGCCGAGCAGTGTGTGAGGACCGTACCTTGCTCAAGGGTACCTCAGTAGTGCCACTAGCAGTCCTTGCAATTCAGACCTTTTGATTGCAACCCACAATTACAAAAACACTAAACAGACTTGAAGCACAATCTTTAGCTCATGATAGTTGGAGATAAAGAGAAAGAATTCTAAACCGAACCTTATTTAAGATTAAGCACCTGAAATGACTCCTATTATACAAATCAGACTAAAGCTTTGCCTGACGGCGGCGTCCCCTGCTTGTCTGAAGAGGAACTGCTGGGGAAAGAGGGGAGGCGATGTTGACGAGTGTCGCTGCGCTTCTTGCCCATTTTAGTCGATGCCTGTCAGCTCGCAGGAATGTGCTACTCACACTGTGCAGCCCCCCGTTAGATCCCACTCATACAGCCCCAGCGCGTCTCCTTTCTCTTTTTAACTTCAGCCAGTCAGAGATAAAGACCGTGCTTCAAGTCTGGTAAGTGTTTTTTCTTTTTGCTGCGTCTTTCTTCTGGTTATTTTTCAGCCTTTCGATGTCGAGGATGAGGCTAGAAGTTGTAACACAGGGAAGTTCACTCCTGTCCAGAGGAGAAATGGACACGAGGAAGTGGGCTGTGCTTTCCCTGCACTCGTTAGTTCATTTTTATTGCGTTAAAATCAAGTCTTCAAACGGTAATAAATATGTTTCATATCTCTAACATACCCGTGTATTATTGTAATTCGATGCTGGTGATGGTTCCCCAATGCAAATTGCATGCATTCTTTCTGCTTAATATCCCATTTGGAGATTATTCCTCAGAATGAATTTTACATTAGACTCTGCTTTGTCCAACTGCTGGGGGCTACAGCTGCACTGACAGTTCTGCCTATAATAAAGAATAAGAAATCTAAAATGATAGCAAACTATAATGACAAAAGGAACTTAACTGATGTGGGTTGCAATAAATAAATTATATCATTTATGTGCAGCATGGATTTGTTTTGTGTGTTAGTGCCACCAAGAGCATGTGTGATGTAAGAGCATTAACAGAGGTAGATACTGTTCCACACACTAGATTAAATGGCACCTGTTTCAGATTTAGTTCTAATACCAGTGCTGTTCTCTCATCGTTTTTTATGTCTGTTGTTTCCACTTCTGTCCAGTTTGCTGCCTCTCAAAATGTCAGTCACTCCAGAACTAACCAGACTTCTCTACGCAACTATGTCTCCGCTGGACTCAAGTGTGCCATCGGTCGCTGGACATGAGATGGAGTTAAATGCTACAACTTGCCAGGAGTGGGAGAAAGCCCACCACCTGCTCTTCCACCTAGGCAACTTGAGTTTACTGGTGGGCCTGCTCATTCCTACCACTGTGGGTCTGCACATGATCCTCCTCAGACTCCTGCTGATGACAGGTCAGATTGAACGCCCCCTGCTGGACACCACAAACAAAGATTGTATCCCAGTGATGACTTGTAGACATGTCCTTGGACGGATCTCTGGGATTTAATCAGTGTAGTGCTGAATGATACATAATCTATATTGGTACACCAGTATTGTTGTGACATATTTATTTTTTGATGGTATTGGTAGATGACAGCATTAGTCCTTTATGCCCAAAGACATAAGTGCAATAAAGTAAAGTGGTTCACTCGTGAACTCATCACAGCACAGTAAACAGTGTGAACAATGTGGAATTCTTTCTTTGTATTTAACCCATTCACCAAGCAGTCTTGGGATTTGAACCCACAACCTCCTGATCGCAGGGGATATGACCACCAGATGCCCGAGCAGTAATAAGGAATAAGGAGATTAGTCACCTTTTTTGGATTGATATTTGGAATATTAACAACACTCATGTATCTGTAATTCAGCAGTGTGTTACTATAATTTGATGTTTTGAATCAACAGATACTATTTCTTTAAACCAGTCCTTGTAGTTTTTGCAGTCAATGTTTGAGTGTTTCCCAAAAAGGTTTCTTTCTTTTGTATATTTTATATTTTAAATCTAGTGATTTTAATGTCAGACTGATTAATAACACATTGAGTGTATGCTGCAAAATCAGCTTAGGTGATGAAAAGCACGCTGTCACTAAACTGGGGAAATAGAAACATGCTGGAATAATGGTCTAGGGCTGATTTCAGGGTTTGGGCTAGGCTCAGTTTAATACAGCATACAAAGGCTTTTCAGAAAATTATATACCTAGAATTTTGTGGCAACTGTTTGTGGTCGGCACTTTCCTGTTCCTGTGTGACTGTGCCTCAGTGTGGAGGAGCACTGACCTCGATCATAATCCTATATCAGTGCCTGACCACACAAATGCTCTTTCTACTGAATGGGCAGAAATTCCTATAGACACCTGCTCAGAAATAGAAGCTACGATAGCTGCCCGAAATGATAGAACTGGATGTCTAACAAGCTCAAATAAGTGCGGTGGCGTATGGGTATGGTGTCCACATCATTTTAACACTGATAAATTCATAAAAAGACTAGGGTTCATTGTGTTAATCAGAAGTGTTTAGCAGTGGCATGTGTTCTGCAAAAGTGTAGCATTTCTTAAAAAAATGTACCCTGATGTCCAACAATAACAAATCTAAATGTTTGTTTTTACAGGGTGCTGTCTGTTTATAACCTGGGCCACTTTGTACAGATGTACCTTGGATGTTTTGGTGTGGAATGCAGTCTTCCTCCTTGTTAACTTCATGCACTTCTTCTTCTTACTATACAAGCGTAGACCTGTGAGTGCTGACTATTAAAGAACACTCTGTACAGTGATTTTAAGATAGATAAAGAGCCTTGGCTCCCTTTTTACAGAAAGAAATGGATTGGAGGCATATTTTCAACCCTGTATTCACAGACTGAGCTTTAAATGAAAGCGTTGCTACTGGCAAAGATGTTTTACAGCTCTAATGGCTTTATACACTTTAAGTGTTTGCTTATGCTGTGCTGTGAGATTTTCTGAAAGCAACTCCTGAATTGTTGGCTCGATTTTTTAAAATAGAATTTAAAATTTACAATTGTGTTATTGGTAGAAAATGTATTTAAAGCAGATGTGCAGAAAGACATTCTCTCATTCCCTAGGGAGCCAAAGTTTATTGTTTAAGCCAAGCTTCAGGATTACAGGCTGACAGAATAAGATCACTGCCTCCCTATTAGGCCTAGAGAGCCTCATATCTGAAGCTTTGGGGCCACCTAGTATAGTTACTGTTTCTCCTCACAGCCCAATGCCATTCTAATTCCAGCTGTCTTAAATCCGGCCAGGATGTTCAGAGCTACACAAATGCTAGTGTGTAATTGTGCCAAATGAAATCTGAGCAATAGTGTTCAGAATTAGAGTTGGATATATTGTTGCCAGTACTCAAAATCAATATTTGTCATCATCTAAAATCCTCTTGCTTATTGGTCTGGAAGGTTTTATTCATTTTAGTACACACATTTGATGAGTTTAACATCTTGGAAGCATAAAAAGATTAAAACAAAGTGACTTCTAGGAGATATGGTATGGTGCATCAAGAGAAAGGAGTTAAACCTGAAAACTGAGGTTAATATTTGTGCTTCAGCACTTTGCAAAACCAGGGCAGGATAGACCAGTGGGATGTTACTTTAGGCATGGTTCTCTGTGTCCTTCACACTCTACTGCTCCTTGCTCTGAAGCTTTGTGGAAACACTTTTTAAATAAATGATGTATTTTTGCTGGATATTATTGTGATCCATTTGAATGTATTTGACTTCAAACTGTTGTTGCTATTGTGTTTTCATTTAATTTAGATCAAGATAGACAGAGAGCTGAGTTCAGTGTATAAGCGGATGTTTGAGCCTCTGCATGTGCGTGAAGCTCAATTCCAGAGGCTGACTGGTCAGTTTTGCACCATCGAGACCCTAAAGAAAGGCCAAGTGTACGCTGCTGAGGATAAGACCTCAGTAGATGAGCGCCTCAGCATTCTCCTAAAGGGAAGGTAAGTGACTCGAACAAGCACAGCAGGTTCAATTGATGTAAGATATGTTTTCTTTCTTACATTCTTACATTACTAAAGAATCATCAATTGAAAGGAACTCTTTGTAACTATTGTTAAAGAACCCTTCAATATTTAGAACCCTATTTTGCTAACAATCCTAATAGCTCGTGGAGTGAGTGAGCCAAAACAGCTAAATTTCTACCACTGTAAAAAAAAAAACAAGCTGTGTACACCATACTGGTGTAGTGCATTGTGCTGTTTTGTTCTGGTTTTGACAAATATCTAAACAGCAGTGAAGAAATACTCAAGATGATATTGCAATATGATGTGATACTATAATGCTTGCTTGCTGTTAAAAGTGTAAGAGCATCATCCAACCCTGCTGACAGATTATACACAGTTCTTTGTTGATTAGGGTACCATCATTTCAATTTAGCAAAACATTAGCTTAAAAATGTGGCGATAGAACTATTTGACACATAAGCAACCTATATATTTTACACAAAGACATTCACTTTTCTATAGTATTTTTTACAGTTTGTTAAACATGTCTGTGGGGTTCGTTGTAGAATGAGGGTGTCATATCGTGGCCATTTTCTTCACAATATTTACACCAATGCCTTCATCGACTCCCCTGAGTTCAGATCAACTCAGATGAATAAAGGAGAAAAATTCCAGGTAAAGTGTTATAGAAACAAATACTGATATAGAAACATAAATCCTGATATATAAATGGATTTAGATACGGGACACTTTATCTACAGGTAACAATCACAGCTGAGGAAAACTGCAAGTTCCTGTGCTGGTCTAGAGAGAGGCTGACTTACTTTCTGGAGTCGGACTCGTTTCTCAACGAGGTGTTCAGATATCTGATTGGCAAAGACATCACCAACAAGCTGTACTCCCTCAACGACCCCACGCTGAGTGACAAGGTAAGACCAATATAGAAAATGTCAATATATTACAAAATATTGAAATATTTCATATTGTATTTTATGTTGTATAAGAGAGGTGATTATACGAACCAGTTTAACCACATTTCGTCCTTTATCCATTAAAGCCAAATGTTAGTTATTTAAAATATATAGTACTTACATGTCAGTTATTCATCTACTGATGTGGAAGAGCTAGATTTAAATCTTGCTAAACTATGGATCATTTTGAACTTGTTCCGTGTGTGGGGTAAACTGATTATTTTGTAGGGGGTACATATATATATATATATATATATGCATAGAACTTAAGTAAGCTGCTCTTAATTACAGAACACTGCCACATAACTGGACAGTGAAATACAAGCTGTCCTGCTGACTCTGCATTCTATTTTTAAGATCATTATCTCATTGTGTTCCTGTCAAGTGTTTTTTTAAACTGTAAAAACAATGCAATGCTAGGTTTATAATGTATTTATTGTATATTATATTTCTAATTTATTATTTATTACTTGTAGCTCATACACTCATATAAACAAAGTCAAATTACAAATGACACATGCTCATCCTTAAGACAGAAGACATTTCTGGCAGGGTTTTTACTTCCCCTCCCATACAGTATATTCCAGTATTATATGAGGGAAATGTTTAATGGACACAGGCTGTGATAATTATGATATTGTTGATGGATATGACATGAATGTAGATGATGACTGTGATAATAACCATGATGATGATGATGACCTCAGTCAGTAAAGAAGATGGAGAGGCAGCCGAGTCTTTGCTCCCAGCTGTCCATGATGCAGATGAGGAACAGCATGGCCAGTACCAGTGACACAGATGACATGCTCAATCAGATTCTGAGAGGGGGATCAGCTGGTGCATCACTGCGTAAGTCACTCTAGCACCCTGATAAGGTTGGCTGTTAATGAGCACTTGGCCCCAATGTTAACACTGCAGCTTACTTACAGTGCATGATGTGGCTTTATAATTGGCCCAGCTCATTATGTTTTACGTTAGTCTTTCCGAGCCTCCCTCTCTACTATTCACAGAGAAATACTGCCTGCATTCACATCATGTCCTCATATCCACTGTACTATTCATCGCCTCCAGTTTGGTCCATTACCATAAACTAAATGTCTGCTGTTCTACTCCTTCCATTTGAGCTCATAGTATTTTGTCAGTGTTTCTCTGATATTATTTCCTCCTGTCCCTCCTCTAGCTGTGACCTCAGATCGCGCCTGATGGGGGTGTAAGCTGTTTTATTTTCTCTCACCGTCATTTTCTTCCTCAACCCCAAAGTCATCTCAACAATCACCTCATACAAAACTAAATCAGTGATTGACTGTTCATATAAATTGCTAACACTATTCCAGTGTTCTCCTCTTATAACCTCACCTGTTATAGAATTCACCATTAACATCCAAATGGCTTGGTGTAAGTACTGCATCTATAAAGTAACATTTCAAATTGAGGTGTCTAAATATTTTTCACCTACTTCACTAAGGCTGGGTATCATGTCAATTTGTTTTCAGTTATGGACACTCATTACTGAATGGTACTTTGTGGATTTAGACCCCTTTTGTAAGAAAAGAACTGAGCTGTACCTTTCATTAGTGCTAAGCTAAATCATTTTTATGCAATTTTAAGCATAGTCCAAAACAATTTTAACCTAATCACATGGTTAAAGAATGATCAAGTTCTCGGGCTCACATGTCCATTTTGGGCACTATCAGTGGTGAACAGGGGTCAGCATCTGTCTAGGACTGGTCTGTGACTACGCAGCCATATATGCATCAAGCTGTGATGAACCGTGTTTCACCAACACCTTTCTATCACAGCCAGCATGAACTTTTCTCAGCAGTTTGTGCTACAGTAGCTCTTCTGTGGGATCGGAGCAGAGGGGATAGCCTTCGCTCTCCACATGCATCGGTAACACTGGGGTGCCTATGACCCTGATCAAAGTTGCTAGGATGATTACACTTGCCCAATTTTCCATATTCCAACACATCGATTTCAAGAACTTGCAGTCCACTTGAGATCTAATACATTCCACTTCTTGGCAGATGCCACTGTAACGAGATAAAAAAATATCACCTGTCACCAGTTTGAATGTTTTTACCAGTTGGTGTAAATAAATAAATGAATGATGTCTCATTTAAATACATGAGAACATACATCTGTTTTGGTCACAGTAATTAGGTATTACTGGTATTACTGTTTTTTAATATTGTTTTAAAAACATGGCAGAATTCATCAATTGCACCATCAGTATTACTGAAGTAATTCAGTCATACTCATACATGTAGAGGTTTAATACCCAGCCCTAGTTTTCACTGATTTTTTGCTAACATTTAAAATATTACATAGAAAATTGATCATATTGCAATTACATAGCTACATATTGCATTTGTGGTATATTACAATTGATGCCTGAGAAATGCTCAGTGTGGAAAAGTCTACATTATTATACTTATAGATTTTCTAGATCACATGCCTCTATCTAAACTTAATTCGAGATTGGTCAAGACACACACACACACACATACTATATGCAACATTCTGTACACAACTTTATTAAACAGCTTACACTGGGGCCTTTTATATCTTCACAGCCTTTTGGAGATCTACTTCTCTCATCCCCCAAATCAGTCAGGGACTACTGAAGAGATTTAATTGCCAGGGCAGGTGTAGCTGGAACTAGAACAAGGTAGTTCTCGAGGACCAGGGTTGGTTATCAACTGCTGCAAGGCCTCTTTAAAACAACCGTGAAAACCACTGCTTTTATAAACGTGATCCATTACACAGTGGTCTCTTCAGCCTGGGAGCTCTGAACAGAGAAAATCTGACTGCATCTGCAAAAAATTGCCATGTATCAATGTCTTAATACAATGATTTAACAGTCTAAATTAACCTCCACACCACCACCACCCAAGAATCTCACTGCTTGTGCTTCAGAGAAGGCATTTTTAACTGTGGCATAGTGAAATAAATGTATTTTTTTAGTAAATGTAATTTGGATTTATTAATATGACTGCTTGTGTGTGTCATAACACAATTCTTTTATAGTCCTGAGAAGCATATACACTGTGAATGCGTTGCCTCTTTTTTTCACCACAAACATCTCATTTTCAGAACAAAAAACAATCAGCAAGGCCTCCACGACTATGAAGCCGATTGAAGAAGCAATGGAAGATGATGTTTTTGAAGATGAATCAGCTACTGCCTCCCAACACTGCCCCAGAACTCCAGAGGAGGTGTAGTGTCACACCTTGCCTTAAGTGACATTTAGCGGAGTTTGTTTCAAGTGGTAGTGTCCTCTAAAGCACCACCTCATCCATTGTGGAATATGGAGTGTAAACAGTAACAGTGTCTTCCAGCAGAGATTTAGATCATGGAATCAGCATTGTATCTTGTCACAGCCTTGTCCACTAAAGATGAACTTATGGTCTTTGTATGTTTGCTTTTTAAGAGGATTTTATATACTAAGACATCATTTGGTCAAAAATAGATTTGAAATTAGTATTTAGCTTACTTTCACTTGTGCAGATCCTTAGAATCATCTCTGATTGTGTAAAAACAATATCTATGTTTTGTTATGTTTTGCCTGAGGCTGGCAGACTTGAATTTATTTTAAAAAACAGAAATGTGATTGTGAATATGCATGTCTGTATTTTTATTTAGATTGTAAAAAAAAGTTGATTCCACCATTTTGGCACAATCATTTTTTTCTCAGTCACTATAAAATAAACTAGACTTCTGCTATTACTTGTGGGCCAATAAGTAGAAAAACTGTTGCAATTCAGTGATGTTTTTGGTTGGTGTCAGAAATATATCACTGCTGCCGGAACAAAACCTTTTTTCTACAAGACAGTAACTTGTCTGGTGAAAGAAAAACATTCTTAACTGATGTAAAAAAATAATAAACAAAAACATGTAAACATTTTTTATAATCAGGTATCAACACAAAAACAACAACAAAAAAAAACATTAAAGATGAAAGGTTTTGTTCAGTCAGCAATTGTATGATAATTTGTGGCCTAGAATGGTTTCACTTATGGAATACTCAGTTTTACAGGAATTTTTGTTCAGATCTTCTGAGGGCAGTGGTGTTGTTATACTGCTTAATTGTTAATCATGACTGATGATGCTGCAGTTGTTTTGGTGAATTGTACTGGAGATGGCTACACATACCACCATGTCACTTTTTCAATTTAAGTCCGGTTCTGTGCCAAAGTATCTGGATAAACAAGATCACAGTCTTCACACAAGTGACCAGTGACCGTCAAATTATGACCGGTAGAAGTTGCATGTTTTCTTTTAGGTCAATGTTTTACCTTAAGAAAGTGCCTAAACGTGCCTATATTCATAGTCCAAAAAAAGAAGCAACAGAATGGTTTCTGGGGTCTAGCAGTGTTTATAATGAATGTCATGGCCTTCAACCACATTCATTCAAACAGAAATGCATGGTCCTGAGGTAACATAACTACCACATTCGAGACAATGATAACAGTAAATGTATAACAACATATTCCCATCAAAACATGAGAAAATCTTGTGAGGTCATCTTAAGCAACTGTAAAAGAACATATGAACAGAGGCATTGCTGGTAATAAATGAAAAGTAAACCCGTGCTTCATTCACATTTCACTGACATGCAGAAATTTAGCCCAAAATGGGCAACAAATTCTTTGGTAGAAAAACAGAAGAAAACAAACAAAAACGAACAATCACCGTCTTTTAACAGTATTTGTCCTGGTTCTTCTTTTAGAAATATTTGTGTCAAAATGTTTTTACTATCTTATTCCGAAAAAAGATCCAATCAGTAGTTACGATTGTTTATCACTGCTGTCTTAGATCTCCGCTGTCTTACATAATAGTTTTAATGATGTCATGATAGTGATTTTGGGTCCCACAACTGTGAAATACCTAACAGGAAGACAGACTAAATATGAAATTAAGAAGAAAAAAAAAGAGAAAAGGTTAAGAACTGCGCTGAGAATATGTCTCTGGACATCACTATTGTGTAGTATACAATATTTAAAGTCCCAATTAAGAATCACTACAACAGCCAATTTAATGCCGCAACAACAGAAAGAGACTTATATCCACTAAAGGACAACTTATGCATCACTTTATTTACTGATGTTAAATGGTAAAGGTTTAGGAGCTAGTCCTAAAGTGGTGGCTGCCTGGCTTAAAGATAAACAGTATAAACATTAAATACGAATCTTCCTTTGGATTTCAGGATATATGCACAGGTCACTGCAGCTGTGTCCCACTGCAAATGAATGTCACAGTAAATCATTTAATGTCCATTACTATCCTCTTCTAAGGTACAAGGCAGCAATCCCTCATCTTTGCAGTAATCAGACTTCATCATTATGTTAAACAATTGAGGTAGGATTTACTGTAAACTGGAAAAAAAATCAAACAACCAACCAACCAACCAACCAAACAAACAAAACTACCACAAGACACAGAAGGACACCCTTGATGACCACTAGGAGGCACTAGACTTTCCTGTACTAGCCTTAGGTCTTTTGCAGTCCTAGAAATATTGCCTGCACTTTATACAGATCAACTGTATGTCTGTATATAAAACATTTATACAGATATGTTTCTAGAAAAAACACTAACAAGAAGCTTGTTCAAGAATAAACTCTTATCAGCAAATTAAATTATATACATTTTTTTAATTTTTGGTGAATACGTCCCTGAGAAAAATTCTTCCCACTAAGAAGCTGTTGTTCAGTCATGTGTATACTGCTTAATAACAGTTAGGGGTTCAGCTCGTCTTATGTTTGACACAAATAACATACACTCATGAAACACTACAGGTCAGAAGTCGGGGCCCACCCATGGATTTTTTTTTTTTAAACATCAGAAATACATAAATCTGAATGGTTTTCAATAGTTTATAGTCTGTAATAACACAGACACAAAGGTTCTAACTAGCGACTGGAGGAAAACATGTCAGGTCTGTCTTCAGTGGCTGACATTCACTTTGTGTTGGATCATGAAGAAAGAAAGGTATCACTCAATAGTTCACAATTTCTTCTGGTTTATGATCCCAAACGTACTTCAAGATTTTGCCAAAACAATATACAGGTAAAAAAAGAGTTATGAGAATGAACTCTTGGCCTTTCCAGTCTCCAGATCTTTCTCCCATTGAACTGGACCAATATGCTTAAAATGAGCATCCAGAAAATGAGACAGAACTGTTTACATGGTTAAAAAGGTGCTGGGAGGGTTTGGACACCCAAGTTATTTCCAAAACAGCTGGAAATGATGCCATGGATTTGTGCTAATGTGAAAAAGGCAAGGGATTGTCATTTGGATAAAACTCATACATAAGGTTCTACATCTATTAAATTGCACACACAGTGTATATTGTTACATTACAAAACCAGTCGGTTACTTTTGTTTTTTTATGTTTTCCTGTAATAAATAAAACAATTATGTTTCTTGTGATAAAATTGTAAAACAGCTGTGTATCATCTAATAAAAAAATCCAAGGGTAGCCCCAAACTTTTGTAGTGTACACATACACAGAGTACAGTTCAATCTAAGTTTGTCCATTCAGATTTTACCACCTACTAATACATTTTAAAAGGAGGTTACATGTGAGATTTTCATGCTGAAAATCAATTACTGATCCATGGAAGATGTTTTGTATATTAAATAAATGACCTAAATTGTCTTATTGGTCTTTGCTTGTATTTTTTGTGCTAGAGCAAATAAAACAAATACATCAGTATGAGACAAACTCTGTTTCCAAACATTAAAACCACGAAAGACTAATCAAGTATGCTTATTTGATAGATGCCTAATTAATGTACACCATGCATTGTTTAATCTTACATGTACCCCCCTTAACAAGCAGCTACTTTAATTAACATTATCATTGTCTTGTGTTATGCTCATGGATGTATTTGTTGATGGTAACGCCTAAATGTAACACATTTAGACATAAGAATTGATCACAGCTTTAAAGTGACATTAGGTCACCTGACAAACCCACTGTACTCCAACCCTACTCTTAAGAGGACATCAAACGAAGATCCTTAAACTGTTGGGAGTAATCTGATTGATTTAACTTCACCGACTTGACGGGTGATAGTCTAATTGTGCTGGCATACCATGACCTTGGTGCAAAATGTCATAGAAACTATAGAAACAAGTATCAAGAGATGATGGTACTTAAAACTACATGCCTAGGCCTGGCCAAAATAGCATTTTACACACTTCAAATATTTGGTGGAAATTCTTAATATTACTTCAATACTTCAAAATCACCCTTAAAAGTAAAATTACTTTTTGAAATCAACCATCTATCAGGATTTTAGCCAGCCACAGCAGCAATCAGTGTTCCCCTCCTCACCCAACAAACAGGTCTGAGGAACTCCCAGAGTGTGGAGTAGCCAGTGCAGCGAAGTATAAGTACACATTACAGTATTCAAAAATATATTTGAATTAGGGCTGCACAATATTTTGCAAATTTACCATCATTGCGATATCAACATGCACAATATCCATATCGCGAAAAAATATCCACATCTCGAAAGAAGAGCTTTGTTTTTCCAAAACTCTTCACACAGTGCCACAGAGGAGAGGGCAAAAAAATCACTGGGCAGTTTCTTCATCTTCTGTGTTACTGTTATAGATTGTTCCTTTTGCTATTTTTTTCTGGCTAAGAACTTTAAATTATGTTTACATTTATTTAAGATTTATTTTTTTAAAATATTTTTTTTAAATGTTAACAATATTTAATGGTTCCAATGTTTTATGAGCCGCATTAAATGCTCTGTTTAAGTAAATTCTTTAAAAAAAAAAAAATGTTGTAATGGAAGTATTGCATTTCATCTTTATTTCTCCATAGACTAGTCATTGTCTGGAGTCTCTGATACCAGCAAATCCAAAGCAGAAAAACATTAACACTATAAAGTTTTTACTCACTTATCGCACGTGATATCGCCATCGCAACACTCGACAACATTATCGCATATCGCATGTTTTCCTAATATCGTGCAGCCCTAATTTGAATACCAGCAAAACAAACAAAAATGAAATATTAAGGCCAGCATTAAGCAAGCTTAACCCTATACAATACTTCAAAAATCATAAACAATTTAAACAAAGTAGGTTGATACTATAATGGTTAAAATTTAGAACCTGATAGCAACGATGTAAACAAAAAGTCTGAAGTGCAGTTCCAGGATTGCCATCTTTGACATCTTACATCAACACACAATAGTTCATTTGATACCTCTCTGATTCACTACCTTTGTTCTAAGGCCAGATGAGGATGGGTGATATAAGGCTGCTGATGTCATTACACTTAGTGATGTGAATACACAAAAAGTTTAGGTAGTTTGTTCAATACCCCAAAACAAATAAACAAAAAAAAACAACAAAAATCTAATCTCTTGGATTCTTTGGCTCAGTATTGTTCAGTGTGCCTATAGAAATCAAGGGTTTAAATTCCCACTGCAGCTTCTTCAAATGTTTTGGACCACATTCACATTAGATAACATGATTCAGAATCAAGAGCGAATAAAAATGAGAACAATGATGCATTCTAGACACATGCATACTGTGCATGAGGTATCAGTTTCTTTAAACATACTGGAAACCCACTATTGGCTTTCCAAATCCTGTTCACAGTTCAGTTAGTCACGACTATAAAGACAGCAGCAATTGTTTCCTCCTTTGCATGGTGCTTGAGAGGTCCAGAGATGTCAGTTTGGTTCTTACTTATCAGTCTGAGGTAGGGTGGGTGCAACAGAATGCTTACTATGGGAACCTGGATAAGTCAAGGCAGCCTGAGAGGTTGCAAGGTGTGCCAAGAGAGGGACCTTCTCACTTTTTCCTCTTTTTTCTCTGTGATGAGGCAGCTTTCGGTGTAGGGTCTTCAGGGGAGCTGGAGGGTTTGTTGGAGGCGGTGCAGTCCTGAGATGAGTGACAGGCTCTTTGGCCTGCGTCTGAGCTGTGAGGGCTAGGGACCTGACCTGAACTGGAGGCAGGCGGCTCTACGCAATACCTTCCCTGAGTGGCTGAGGATGCTTTGTGCGGACAGTGTGCTACCATGTGGGCGGCGCTCTGGCAGTAGTGGCACTTCTTGGGTTGGGGAGGGAGGCCACACTCTTTGGCATGATGGTCCAAACCACCACAGTTATAACATCTGACAAAAGAGAGAATCTAGGTCAGCAATCTGAAATAGACCAACTAAATATTCAGTACAAATAAATGGTACAAACAGGGTGGGGTCAGAAAGGACATTAGGTAAAGTTGGACGAGTTAGTTTCATGCTACAGTGCTCTTTGAGTGACAAGAACTGATCGACTAATTACCATAGTTTTTCAGTATTTGTTTCCAGTGGCCTGGCATCAGCGTTTCACGGCCATACTTTGAAAACTCCACTAAGAATGATATCAATACATTAAAATACAGACACTGTCCCACTTTTTCTGAATGTCCTAGGTTAGGGGAGACACCTTTAAAATTGTAGTATATGATATACTAGTATTATCATTAGCATATTATAGAACTTCAAAGAGTTCATATATCATCATTACCACTTTGCCACAAAACAATTCTTCAGTGTCTCAGTGCCAGGATATTTCCCTTCAGGGAAAAAACAGCATGCCCCTTATGATCATTGTGATGCCTTTATTGAACTTTACATCAGACTTTATACTACTAAATTATAATGTGTAATTATATTGCATAAAGTTTGCAAAATGGCATGTAAACAAGAACGACCAGGGAGAAGATTCACCATTAGAAGAGACTGAACAAAACAAAAGACATATGGAAGAGTACATATAATGTTCAGTTACGGAGATGCAGTTCCTTGACACACACAAAATGTGATGAATGACTGAACTGTCCTTTTGATTCTCTTACTTCTCACTTTCTCTAACGGCTAAATTTTCACAGGCTACACATTAGACAGTTAGTTTTTCAATATTAGGACTGATTGGTAAAGCAGCAGATCCAAGTCTTGTGCGTTGCAAGATGCAGCCTCCATGGGTCAGGCTAGTTTACTCAGCACATCTCACAGATCATCAACTGAATTAGGCTTTGAGAAATTTGTATGCCATGTCAGCATGTTTAACTCTTTGTCCTGTTCCAAAACCATTCCTGAACAGATTTTTATTATCCTGCTGAAAGAGGTCAATGTTAGGCACTAGTGAATTCTGTTGCCCTGAAGGCCTGTTGGTCTGCAACAATGTTTAGACAGATAATGTGTAAAATCTACATGAATGCTGGGACCCAAGGTTGCCGAGGGCATCGCACTTATTGTATTTCATGCACTGTCACAAGTGCCTTCTGATGCCATCTCTTCCATCGGTAAGCGATGCACAAACACACCTGGCTATCCACATGATAAGAAAAAGAAAACATGACTCATCAGACCAGCCCACCCTTTTCCACTGCTCTATGGCTCTGTTCTGGTGTGCCCATTATAATGAAAGTCACTATACTGTCATACATGAACACACCACAGCACACAGTGTGAACAGCACAAAATTCCTCCTCTGCATTTAACACATTCACCAAGTGAAGCAGGAGGCAGCCAGGAACACAGCGCCCAGAGACCAGTGTGTGGGGCGGTGCCTTGCTCAGGGTACCTCAGAGGTGCTAGCAGTCACAACTTCCTAATTGCAGGGCGAACGCCCTAACCACTAGGCTACCAGCTGCCCCATTATAGGTACTTTAAGCAGTGTGCAGGGGTCAGCATGGGCACTCTGACTGGTCTGCAGCTACACAGCAGCCACATACACAGCAAGGTGTGGTGCACTCTTCTGGTACCTTTCTATCATAACATGCATGAACCTTTTCAGTTGTGGTAGCCTTTTCAGTAGCTCTTCTGGGATCGGATTACACAGCCTGTGATATTGTGTAGTGCACGCACGTTATTATTACATAGGAGAGTCCCTTCCCATCTACATAATGAAACAAAGAAGAGAGCTGTTTTGCTTACTAGTCCTCTAAATGAAATGTTTAAATGTTGATGTCAGGGGAAAATCATCAGAAGAGGAAAACCATGTCTGTGTACAGCTACTACATCAGTGTTGGCACTAATAAAGCCAATCACATAAGATTTTGTGGAAATCTGATAAATACAGGTTATGACGCAAATCAAGACATTGTGCATTGTCATGATACACATGCCGTTATCAATTCTACTTATCAGTCCACCTGCAAACACGGATATCTCCATTGTTATTCATTTTCGTGAATTATGTTTTTTTTTATTTTAGGCAGTAATTCCAGGTAACTCGTTATTTTGGAGGTAAATTGCAAAATTAAACTTTTCTTTTCATATTTAAAAGTTTTGACAAAAGTCCAAATTTCATGTAACAAATATCTATCTTTAAAGATGGCCATGAATGTTCCTCTTCTAGGTGGCATATCCTGGACTGAAGAGTTATTGTGTAATCACCTGATTGGTTGATTGGCTGAACAAATGAATCTGGCTGTGCACTGGTATCATTTTCAGCTGTAAAACATCTTGCAACAATAGCTACTGAGACAAAATGTATTTAAGGTTCAGAATGTGCTGCGTGTGAAGAACAACAGTTCTTGAAAATGAACTCTTCAACTATACAACTGACTGATCCTGAGTTGATGGACGAGTTGGCTGTAACTGTAGCAACAGCTTGTCTGCCAACATTTAAAGTGCATGAAATGACAGAATATTTGTATGGCATTCGTTCCGCTTGCACCCCCCACCATAAAAAACCTGTTAGACCTGCCCTCGGTAACAAACTGTCTGGATGCAGTGGCGCACGTGCGTAGAGTGTCCAATTATTCTCAATCCTAGAATTTTAACCTGTGCCACATCGAAGGATCTTTTGATTTATTACTGCTGTTTCCACGCTTACTTATAATTATTTTACAGACAGTGCGAGTAGTACTTTTGTCATGATTCCCATCCCTAGAACTGGTCCTACCTGCCCTGACTCGTACTGTCTGCAGACTGTGTGAATGCATGGCCAGATGTCAGTGGCTTTTAAAAAAGTAGTCCAAATAGTGGGCATATCTGCGGGTCTCACTATATGTACTGTGTCACGACACAGAATCAAAAATAGGCTGTGTAAATTTATAGCCTGAACAAATATAAATCAATCTTAGCCATTTCTTATTTCTCTTATAACTAGGAATGCACCTAATATTTGGCCTCCAAAAAGGGCAAAAAATGCATTCTCAGTTTCGGCCAAAAAAAAGGTTTAACGTGACCAAAACAGTGATGATGCAATCAACAACCGCAACCTACAGACACGCTATAAAAATGGGAACCGCAGCAATTTGAACAGTAATGTTTAGGCATTGTCCACAAAGCATTTTACAGGCTTTAAATAACGCATGATGTTTTGAGTGAGTACTTACATAGTAAGCCTCAGTACTCAAAAACGATTAATGTTTCATTATTAAATGTAACATTAGCTTTTTTTAAAAACAAAAAAAAATAGTATTAATTATGTATACTTTGATGTCTAATATACACAGACAGATGTGCTCCAAAGTTATGCAAGATGAGGAGACTAGTGGGACTTTTGTTTATCAAGTAGCTTTAAAACATAAATCACTTTACATTTTTTGATTATCAATGTTTTCACAGTGAATTTGGCTGCTTTACTGAATGGACACGTTCAAATGTAGTTGTTAATTGGACAGGCAAATAAACAACTTGAGTGAGATATTTTAATGTTTTATACTAAATTAATCTATAATTATATCAATCCGAACCACACAGGCATCAGCGAAACTGATTACTATCGTACTATTTATTTGTCAGCTCCGTGGTGGCCAAACAAGTGAGCGATGATGCGTTCAACATTCCTCTGAACCAACAGCAAAAACTAAAGCCAAACGAATGAAAGTGTATTTGACTATTTCTCTTTGAACACATGTGCTTTTTTAATTTCATTCACCATCCTATTCAGCTTCTGCCTTTCACAGAAAAGAGGTGACCATGTTCAGCTTCTAGCTGAAATCTGAGTGAGGTATGATTTTTGTTATAGACTAATATCACATACATTTTAGGTAACTACTAGGTAAGGAAATGCTCTTAAAATGTTTTCTAAATAAGCTTCCAACACTTTGCTGTCAGTGGGTTAGGAGAATGCAGTGGGGAAAAAAAGGTTAATAAAAGAAAAATCTTCTAAATACTAAATAAATAAATACATAAACAAACACTGTACTATTCAAATCTAGTATTCAACCCCTAATAAATTTACAAGTTGTTACAAATTGTCATATTAGGCCTAATACAGTCAAAGAAAGCAATGTCTTAATTCATGTGCAGAATCATGTTTTGCAATAATCTACGACTGGCACAAGTTGAAAACTGACCATGCCTATGCTGCATGTCTTTAAATGCTTATTTAATATCTCATTTATTCTAATGATAAAGCACAGCTGTTAGCCTTTATCAAAATGTTGTTCTGGCTAGACATCATAAAGTAAATTTGGGCTTTTCTGTAATGCACATTTAACAAACAAAACCATGATGCTATAACAACTCATGCCTTCACCCAAACCCCAGCAAAAATAGCAGCAATTTAGCAGGGAAAAGCTCTTGCACACTATTGCGATAAAACCATGGCAACAGGCATAGAACCACAGACCAACAGCCTCTATCAAAAGGATTCTGAGGGACCACCCATCATTGCTGAAAATAACATGAAATATATCGAACATATACTACAGCCTACTTATTTATCTGAAATCTTTCATTTTATTTGAAAGCTGAACACATATAAGTACCATTTTAGTGACCACCGACTGAACCACGTCCTCCTTTTCACTCAACACCAACCAGCCCCAGCCTACTGAAACATCCACAACACCACGGCCTCCACAAGAAAATCCTGACTACAGCACCTGCAGAAAGAGCTCTGAGGCTCTGTTGCCCACTCACCGGTCTCCCTTTGGCTTTCGTTTCTGCTGTATGCTTTTCCCTTTGGGTCTCTTCTCACTGCCCACACAGTGGGCTCCTCCAGGCCCTGTTACCCGCACACACTCCAGGCCCTTGGAGGACTTCTTGAAGGTGAACTCGACGGCCTCGCCTTCCTTCAGACTCCGAAAACCCTCCATGTGCAGCTTACTCTGACATAAAGCAAAAACACAACTATATCACAAGAACGAAGAGAGGAAAGACAACCAGGCATTTTCACATCATCTGTTCAAAAATGTATATTTGTAACGTATTACTGTCAGATTGCTAGGTGATCACTGTGACATCACTACTGCGGTATTACAACGCACATGTTAATGTTATCGTTTACAAAATCAGTGAGATGATGAATCGAATACAGCTCCATTTTATATGCTTTGAAAGGTCGTATCAAACATTGTATCAGACAGTATTCAATTAAAGTATGTATGAATAATGTGAATAAAAATAAACAGGGAGAGAGAGAGATAAATAAATTCATTTTATTTTTATATATTTTTTTTCTGTAAAACTGCAATTTGATCTAAAAATAAAAGTATGAATAAATAAAAAATTAAATTAGTTTTTTTTTTTTCTTTAATACTTCAGGATGAGGTCATCTGTGATAAATACATTTACACACACAAACACACTATTATTTTCCTTTAACATTCATCAGCACAAACACATGCTTAAATGATTGAGTATAATCAGAGAAAGACTAGTGGAAACACTTTCTGGTATGTAAGAATAAAAGAGTCTATGAAAGGACCCACCAGTGAATGAGAAAACCATGATGAGGCTAATTAATTAAGAATTTAACCACAAACAACTCCACCTCTTTAACCACACATGATTCTGAGTTTTGGACTGGTGTAACTCGTCTTGGAACAGACATTCCACACGGTACAAGAATGAAGAAAAAGGTCCCAAAATGTTATAATCTCACAGCAAATCTTACAAGCAGTATGTGTGAGTCCATTTTTGCTTTATTAGATTTCACAGTTGCTCAGAAGCAACAAACAATATGGCAACAAACAATACACAAAATGATCTGGATATTGTCATAATTTCAATCATAAAAATAAAATAAAAAATTCTAAACAAAACTGTTCTTCACCAAGAAGTCAAGAAAATGCTTTCAGTTGTTTTATTGGTCTTAATAAAAAAATTAAATACAAACACAGAATGAAACCTCAATTACTGAATTAACTACAACTTGAAATCCAAGTAAAAAATACTGAAAAGTTACAGATATATTTGTTTTAAAAATGTGTAATATATTTAATATAAATTTATTCATTACGTATACATGAAATAAACAAAAAGATAAATATAATTGTGCATTTGTTTTTATATATTTATAAGAAATACTGAAAAATTCTAAATAATATTTTAGAGGCACACAATCTCATTATAATTTAAATGACATAGACATAGTGTGCTTTAATTCTAAACGTATGCAAATTTCATACGTACATTTCTTATTTCCTTTTTCAAGCTGTTTCTTTTTTATATTCCAGAAATAATCTGAAAAAATCCAATTTAGATAAAAAGTCTGATGTAAATAAATCCAATTATACTGTAAAAGACATAAAAAAATGTGCAAACTTGTTTATACCTAAATAACACAAATTGGTATAAGCTGTATGCATACAAAATTAGGAAGTCTTTATTTCCACTTTTAAGATGTGCTATCTTAATGTATTTAAGAATTTACAATTAAAATAATAAATATCCATGAATTCCAGTCTAAATAGAATATTAATAACAATAATAAAAGAAGGTAAGGGAGAAGAAGAAAAAGAAGAAAGGGGAGAAATGAATTTGTAATGACTGCATTCAGAACTGTATTCTCTTTCAGAAAAAAAAAAGATTACTACAGAATAGCAGAACATTTCTACAGAATTGTACAACCAATGGAGAATCAATCTACTCTAGAGTATTGTGTACTAATTGAGAATCTGTGCATTTAACACAGAAACATTTTAGTGCTGGTTTGTCTCTTTATAACAGTCTTTAATCTCAGACTCACAGCAGTTTAACTGGCAGCCATCTTGGTTGTTTGGGGTGTAAGGATAGGAGAGGGGAGGACTTTTATGAAAGCAAAGTGGCTTAAAAGAGCCAGTGGCCATCGCTGACATACGAATTCACCAACAACCAAAAAAAAAAAAAGAGATGATTTAAGCAGATTTACGAATATACCCTTCCATCATATCACAACAATTTTTATCGTGTTTTTTGTGTGTTTTATTTTTTTAAGTATTTAAAACACACACTTATTATTCATTATTTAATAATAACACTTAATTTAAGTCATGAAAAGTCTAGTATTTACCAGCCAACACCTGGTTTGGCTAATTAGTTTTTTTTTTTAATTACATTTTGTTAAATTCTGTCATCAAAATCAGGCCATTTGATAAAAAGGACGCGTCAACAGGTAAGGCACCAAATTCATGTGCCTTAGTATTCGTGTTCATTTGGAAAGCAATATGGTTTGGGAAAATTGTTTTAATTTTTATAACACTTTAATAAATGAAAATACACGTTCACGTTTTTAATATGGCTGTCTGAGACCTTTGCACAGTCCTGACTTTTCATAAACATATAATCCAAAAGTATAATCAGTCTCTATGTGCCACAGGAGAAAGATCATATACTACATAAAGATGAACAGACAAATTAGAATTTCAAATGTAGGCAAGAAAAAAAAACAGAGCAAACGCAAGCGCAGATTTTGATCGTCATGTTTGGAAACTGACTGTAAATTACATTCTGTGCCAGTGTTTTCAGGACGGAGGAGAATAATGACAACAAGAGATTACAAACTCTTTCTGGCAACCATGAGAGGCCACTCACTCAGAAGCATTTCTGCTCCTCCCAGTAGAGATCAAGCATCTATGGATGACTCACAAGAGGAAGTCACGTGAACAGAAGGTGGCTTTTTTCATCCTTTCTTCTTTTTTTGAAGGAAAAGAGAGAAAAAAGCCCATGAGCAAGAGAAACAAAGCCTGGTATTAGCTGGGAAGGGTGGGGCCTGCATGCCAAACGGTGAAATGGGCTGCTAGTTAATCTTACCAGGGGCCCACACAGTGCTTCCAGTGCACTAACAAAATCTAAACTTCTGAAAGGACAACATAAATATGCAAGAACTCTGCACTTGCAGGTAGCATCTAAAAAGTGTGCAGTCTTGGGGAACTGAAAATCATAACCAATGTTTCTTTCGTGCTTTTTTTCTCATGCCTTCACCTCAGATAGAATGGATCAAAAGAAACCCTTCCCCCACACTCATATACCAGGACTGAACACAATAACCAGACACTTTCCAGAGGCCCTAAGAAATTGTTTTCCGTTTAAAACTGTTTCTATCTCTTATCAAACCAGTTACCTTTCCCTGATCCTTAGAAACAATGTAATTTTCCTATGACCAGCAGAATATTTTGAATGTGCCAAATTCGAAACATACTAAGATCAGTTTGACCAAAAAAAAGAGAAAAAAAATCAATCACGGCAAAATACTAATAAAAGCACAGAAGCTGGAAACCAGAAAATCAATCTTCTTCCAAAAACAGTCTCATTATCACACTTCACTTAGTCAGCTACATATTCTGCTGAAAGATGCCCCTGTTTTTGAAATTTCACCTCATGTTCATATTACTGTTTGGCAACATTACTGGGAGAAATGCATGATTAACAGCTTTATCTCAAATTTGCAATTTAAAGAAGCATTCAATGTTGTATCAACTGGTTTTAAATAGGGAAATAGGGAAATAATGTAGAACTTGGGGAATGGCATTCTGGCACACTGTATTCAGTGTTCAAACTTGGTTAGAAAAAACACGTGATAAGAAAGACCTGCATTCATTTGCATAAAACACCTGATGCATTTATCTTAAGTGCTTAAAATACATATGTTCAAATAAACAAAAGATTTGCAACATATTTTTTTTTACTTTCAATAGTTTCTAAAGAGATTGTATACAGTTTAGGAAAAAATGACAAATATATTTTTTCCCAAATCATTCAGCCCTTAATGGGGAATTCTATAAACAAACAAAAGATTTGCAACATATTTTTTTTACTTTCAACAGAAAGTACATTTTTTTTACTTTCATCAGCTGTGTGTGTGTGTGTGTGTAAAGACATAGTAATGACTATGTAACTGTGCACTGTCATTATGCAACATTCATTTTCCTTAATCTTTCTCCCTCATTAATCCACTGAAATGCAACCAAACACCAGAGCTCAAAAGAAAAGGTGCTTGTTTTCCATAAAGAGAGTTGTGTTCTAAGTATTGAGGTACACAGACTCACAGTGCAGGGAGGTATCTGTTTCAGCTTTTTCCAGCATCATCCGATTCTACGAACAAGCTCTCCTCAAAGAATGCAAACTAAGAAGAATCTGAGGATGCACTGCCTGGTGAGATGAATATCTGCAGACACTGGGGATCCTGATGGTGCATAATGAGCATCCATGCTAGAGAGCTTTTAATACACACATCATATAGGAAGCCAGGAGCGTAGCAATGGGCACACTCACAGTGACACAAGGCAAATGCAACTATATCTGAGAGTCTAAAGTTGCATCCATCCACTAGTGACAGGACAAACACAACTTGTTATTAGCCGGGCAAGACAACAGGTGAGTGAAATGAGTCTGCGGTGGTGGGTGGTGGTTAACCCCCTCCAAATGGCCAGTCTTCTTGCAAATGGCGTCCATTCGTCAAACGTGCAAAAACATCAAGGCCAAACTTCGTCTTCATTTATTTGTGTTCATCAAGACGAAAGATGTGGTTTTGGAGTTGGTGTAGAAAGGGACGTGGTGAAACCGAGCACAAAACGTGGACAGGGTACATATCGTTATACTATCTAACCTATTAGAACGTAGCAATATGGGGAAGAGTGAAAGAAACGAAAAACTGTACCGAGACAACATGTGCTTGAGTGTGACTCGGTCAAACTCAGGCCTAGAGTTAAGAACAGGCCTAGAAGTAGGGGAGCCAGCCCCCAAAAGTTAGACTTGAGGTGAACTTACTTGGTGAACAAACACATCCAATGGAGGATCAATAGGATTTCCTCCTCGATTAGTCATCGATATGAATCCAAAGCCCATTCGTACATTAAACCACTTACAGTGGCCTGTGCCGTACATGGGCAGGGGGTCAGTTCCCTCCTCAGACTCGGCAGGCGTCCGAAGGCTCCCTCCACCGCTCCCCACACCTCCTGGGGGTGCAAAGAAGAGACACACTTAGCTCGGGCTGCATTATTAATAAACCCGGCTCGTCCAGCTCTGCAGGAATAGGGTTTCGAGGCTAAGGCGTGCGTGCTTCCCTATCAACTTTAATGCACTGCGTTTAGTCAGGGGCTGCTAAGCTACTTATCAGTAAGATTTAAGAAGAATATGTAGCCTAACGCAATTGGGGGTTTTGTGGTGAAACAAAACAGGTGCTGTCCTTGCGTCTTTAAAAAGCCTGCCCTAGGAGCCGGCCGAGAGATCGCAACCCTTCTGGAGATCTGGTCTGCTCCAGCAGGAAACAGACCTAAAGCCGTGCGTTTCAAACACAAGGCGCCACACCAGAGGACCGAGCTACACAACCCCAGCCAGAGCAGAGCAGAGTGGCAGGGACGGTCGCTACGACCATATAGGATACCTTCGGCCATGTTTTCCCCTGGCTCCTTTCTTCCAAACTTCTCCGAGTGTAAATCCTCCTCTCAAAGCGTTTGATCCTCTTCAAAAACGTAACACAGCGCTTTAAACAAACCATAATGTAGCGGGCATGATCTAGCGTGCGCAGGACAACAGACGCTCTTTTTTTCTTTCTTTCTTTCCTTTTTTTACTCTAGTTCACTCCCCCTTTGCTCCTTCTCAGTCTCTCCGCCCACAGTCCACTTTCTCATGTGCCTATGCCAATGACTTGCATCTCATTTCTCTTCGACTGTGCGTTTTTGGAGGAGGGGGTTGGCCAGCCCGGGCCCGGGACAGCCAATCGTCGTTGAGGGACATTCACAGGGCGTTTTCACACTCCACACGTTAACTTCTGAACAGACTGAGAGATGATACAAATAGCTTTTTACAGTGTGTGTTTTTGTGTATTAGTAGAGAGGGAGGGAGAGAGAGAGAGAGAGAGAGAGAGAACAGACAAAGACAGAAAGAGAGAGAGAGATACTAAATGGTTAGCTATACATATATATAAAAGAAGAGAGAGAGTGTATACAGATAGATTGACAGGCAGGCAGATAGATAGCTAGATAGATAGATGGGCAGAAGTGTAAGCTGTTATGCTTCGGTGGGTATTTATTAGTCTGAGTTTGGACTGAGTGGCTTAAATAGCTGTTCCCGAGAACATGCTGCAGTCTACTCTGAATTCGTTTTGTCGAATATTACTCAGTGTTATATGACGATTCTGACCATTTGACTCATGGACTATTTAACTACTAGTTTGCGAACTGATTATTACATTATAAGTGCCTTAAAGCTGCAACAAATCGTTACGACGGTAAGACAGGGCAGAGAACTCTACGCAGTGAAAGAGCGTTTAGAAACAAGAAGTGTATGAAGTGAACGCGTTTAGAGACTGAAAAGACTGAAACGCGTCTAAACGCCTCACCTGCAGATGAAGATTCATTCGCAGTGAATTTCCTAAAGATTACTTAACAAACACGAGGTCTTTTTGGTTTGGAAATGAAGCCTTTCTGGAGAAAAGCGTTTTTTTTGCTTCTGACTTTATCGCACTGACTTCAGCTCAACACGGAACATCAATCACGGGACCAACTAGAAAAGACACGACACAAACAAGTTTCTTCTCTTCTGGGAAAAGACTGGAGACGACGATCTCTTGTTTATTTGAGAAAACAGTTTAGGCATTTTAACAATAATAATAATAATCACTAAGTACTTGTTTGCTTTGACGTTATCTTTTTTATTATCACTATGCATGTAAACAAGACTGCATGCTTTGACCAGGTTTTAAAAACAAGAGTATTTAACAGCTCTGCTGGTTTTGCCTTTACCCTAAAGGTTATATAAAAGCAGCTGAAATAAAAAAATATATTTTTTATTATTTTTTTGTTTGTTTTTGAGTACTTTCCATCGGAACACAGTTAAAGTGCTCTATCACGTCACCAACGAGTTATTTGCCACGAATAATCGGAATATCCCTCTCGCGCTAAAAAATCGATTAGCACAAATAAAACGATTTACACAATACGATTTACACAAAACGATGTACACAGTTCAAAGACGTGACTTTAAGAGGAAAAGTATCTATTTACAGGGTCAACATTAACATACCGTACAGAGAGTAAAGCCTATAATAAAAGAGAGATGCAGCCCAATTGAACTTCAGTCATTTCTTACCTAACGCGGCTTGCTTTGTTATCTGCACACTCTTGATGTGTGCGGGAAACGTGTCACGCACTGACAGTCAGCTGCATGTGGGGGTTGCCAAAGTGTGGGAAAGTCTCTGAGGACCCCCCTTCCCCCCAGGTTAGATAAAACTCAGAAAGTGAATAAACACCAGCGTTTTTGCTTTAGAGTTCTTCCCATCTCTTGTGTGAAGAAATGCTACTAGTCACCCCCCTTTCCCAGAGCCGGGGGCTTTCTAAAGGTGCTGGGGGTTGGAGGGGTTGCATATAAGACCCCGGAGCAGAAACACATCTAATAAGCACAAATAAACTAATTTAAATCCAATATACAACGTTTACGATGACATCGACTCCAGCGCGGTCCCGTTCGAACACATTAATTATCTACATTGCCTGAAAAATATGGTGCAAACTGGAGACTGCGTTAAAGTGCTTCAGGCGCCGATAGGACAATGCGTAAATGGGGGGTTGGGAGATGGGAACATGGGGAGGACTGGACACAAGATGAAATACTCTACACTGCACTAAATACACAAACCATAGTAGGTAATGCAACCAGGGAAAAAAAAGGAATTTCAGTATTATCTTTTGCAAACAGTAAGAAAATGGGTTACAATATCTGACAGAGAGCATTTAACCCATTAATGTCCAAATCTTTATTTAATTATTTTGGTCCACATGTTCTCTGAGCTGAGGATTCTTCCCCCTACAAACAGTGGTCAGATTATATGGCAATAATTGAGCTTTTTTTAAAATTCATATTAAATCTAGACTTCTGGTTACATGGGACTACTGACTTGTGAATAGTATATACATTTGCAGAGTATACAATTAATAATAGTATATAATAATAATATTAATAATAATAATAATAATAATAATAATAATAATAATACAGATAATAGTATTGGTACTCTCAGGTGCTCACAATGACTTTAGTTCAGTCAGAACAAGCTCTGTACATTTTTCCATATTAAAATATATTTAGTAGTTGGACATGAATGGGCTAAACAAAGTCGACCCACTCAGAATGAGATAGAAGACTTTAGCATAGTCAAAGTTTAATCAAGCACCTGAAGGAGTGGAGGCAGATCCAGGAGAGCTCATATTCTTTTCAAAGACCTGCTGGGAAAAAGAAAATATATACACATTTTTACTCTTTTCAAAAGCTTTCAAAAACTTTATCTGATTTCATGTGTTAAATACAACAGAATAATAAAATATATTTTTTCATAAATATTAAGTTCACACCATTTTTGACTAGATCTGCTTTTCAGGTCTGTACTAGAGTTTCTAGATTTGTACTTTGTCCATTTTTAATTCCTTTGAATGGAACTCCATGCCTCTGGGTACAACTTAAAAAACCTAATATTGTACTGAATGATATATAGCCCAAACTAATACACTAGCACTGGTATCACACAACAATAAGGTGTGTATAAATAGTTTACACATAGTGTTAGAAGTATTGTTAGATAATACAAATGTATTCTATTGAAATGTGGTTTTTTTTTAGGAGTTTCAGAATCTGATTTTTCTAGGTGTGGCAATTAACAAACTAATAATAAAAAATAAATTTCTTTTTGGGGAAACAGGTTTCTTTCTGTTTACCTTTCTGTTTCTTTTTTTGTGGGATTTTAAGGGATGAAAAAAGAAAACAGATCACTTAAAACAACTTGTATATATTTGTTCTATATACAGTTTTTAAGACATTCTTTTAGTATGAACTGTCTGAACATACAGTCTTACAAATAAAGGTGCTAAAAAGAGCTCTTTGCACAATCCCACAGAGGAACAACTTTTGGTTTCCTGGTAAAAAACTTTTCAATGGTTGTTTCAGAGGTTGTTTAGAGAGTAAAGAGTGTTAGAGTAAAGAGTAAAAAAATGTTAAACTGTTATAAAACTTGTGGAGCGCTTTTTTGAGGAGGGACTAAAAGTAATCCTTCTGTGTCATCAATTGAAGAACCCTTTTTTGCCACCTAATACAGTCACGTTTTTATACAGTAATATAATGACATTGGATTTTAACACTTCAGTACAGTAGCATTTTAAATGTTAGAATGGGGTAAATGTTTTAGACATGATATGGCACAAAAACAGTAAACAACAAAAAACAAATAAACTATACATATGTGTGATGTGTTATAAAATAAACCAAGCTCTTTAAAGTTTAGCCTCCAGGAAATAACTATTTAAAGCAAGAAGAAGGGAATCTTGAGCTAAAACTTCAAGTTCCACTAAATGAAATAGATAGAAGAAACCAGTAAACAAAATATGAAGACTAGTATTGGTATACAACATTTGTACATAAAAGTACTCTAATCCAAAGAGGAAACCAGTACCAGTTAATAAAATATGAACAATGATCCATAGAAGAAACCCAGTACCAGTAAATAAAACAAGATTACTGACCCATAGAAGAAACCAGTAGCAGTAAATAAAACACAGATACTGAACAATAGAAAAAATAGTACCAGTAAATAAAACACAAACCTTGGCCCATAGAAGAAAGCAATACCAGTAAATAAAATCTAAACACTGACCCACAGAATAAACCAGCATCAGTAAATAAAAGACAAACACTGACCATAGAAGAAACTAGTACCAGTAAATAACAAATGAACACTGACCCAAAGCTCCAAATTTGTTAAACATCTCCTTTCTACATACACACTGAAGATCTCAGGTTTAGCTTATCAGTGTGTTTTACAAAAGCTGTATGTGGTTTTAAATGAGATTTGAAATACAAAACACATGACTGAGTGCCCCAAACACTTTCTTTTCTTTCTCAGTAAACCGTTCTGCAGTGACAATTAATCACCACTGAACTGCTATGGCCTAAATTTGTCTCTGCAACTAGAACCAATAGAACTCTACTCCTATTAATTGCATTTACTCATGATACTAATAAACGCCCCCTGGTGCCCACGTTTGGTTTCAAGCTATTGAATAATGAAAGACCGGGTAAGACAAGCAGGAGTTCATTCTGTAAAGGTAATATCAGATTTTCTGGACACTTTTCTGTTGAGTCCAGTTTACATAAAAATAATAAATCAGTGTATGTGGTCTTTTGTGTTATTTTTTTTACCCGGTTGATAAATAAATAAATAAATAAATAAATAAATAAAAAAAAACAAAGGCTGGACGGGGGCCAATGAGCGCGCACGCTCTCTGTTACGTAGCAACCCGGAAGGTAGAGTCGCACACATCCCTTTGAATGTTTTCATAAACAGTGAAAATGTGTAACTAAAGTTCACACTCTGAATATTATTGTTGGCTGTGAGGGCTCGGGTCTGTTTTTACCGTCTTTGCAGCGAGCTGAGGTGCGTGGAGCAAGCGACAGTGTTTAAAGAATAAGGGAAAGGCGTAAAATGCTGCTTACCAGTTCGCCATCTCCGGTGTAAATAAATGGATTTCTAAGAGAGGTGGGCTTCACAAGGAGGCAAGCTCAGAGTGGCGTGGTGGGCTTCCCTGGCTACTGCTTTGGTCTGTGAGCTGCGATCATTCATAGTCCTCACTGCTCAGTCCTCCAGCAGCAGTGGAAGATCACCTGGCCAGTGAGGAAGGGAGGATTGGAGGCGCTTTCTCGTAGCGGTAAATTAGAAATCGGCATCCTGAGACTTCTTCAGCTTCCAAAATATGGGCCCTGCGATGTGCACTTAAAGGAAACATTTACGTAGTGCAATCGAAACCCACTCAACAGTGAATGGCCACGTCCAAGAAAAGGACTGTGCCAGCATGTTACATTAATGCAGCAATGACCAGCTAGTGCAGTTGTCAGAGATGCTGCCTCTCCTTCTGCTGGATTCTTCAGTTACCAAAATATGGGCCTTGCGATGTGCACTTAAAGGGAACATTTACATTTACATCTACTTGGGTTGCTCCCAAGTAGATTGCTCCTAATTGCTCCTAATTGTTCCTAATCCATACAATTATAGACTGCTCCTAGTTGCTCCTAATCCATACAACAGTGAATGTGCACGGGGAATAAGCGGAAAAAAAAAATCCAGAAAAGCACTGCGCCAGATTAGTGCATTTCTCAGAGATGCTGTCTCTCCTTCTGGACTCTCACCCCAGATCATCACACTCAGGGTTATGGGAGATTTCAAGACAGCACAAACTGGTGCAAGAACTTTCATGTCAAACCCTGAGATGAGCTGTTACTGTGCAGTTGACTTGCTGATCAATATATGAGAGGATGTTTGTGATCAGCAGCACAAAATCTGACAGATTGGCTTGTCTCTGCGTTTTCTTACATTTAACATTCGTATTTTATCTATACGGTTACCTAATAGTAACAGCATGTTAACAAATAATAGTAATAACTCTTAATAAAACATTCCATGCTTTTATTAGCCGGATCGATTATAAAACACAGTTAATAGCACGTACAGATTGTGTAGTATGGCAAAATACATATTTTTTTGTCTTGAGTAAGTTGTTGCAACAGAGAATATCAGACAATAAAAGATGTTAGAACCATAGGATGAATGTATTTACCAGATTGTTCGATAAAAAAGACGCAGTAAAACAATAAAACTACATTTCCCAGCGTGCACCGCAACCAAGGAGTAATGAAAACAGGAAGAAGGCGTTCAGGAGGAAATAATTGTCAAATGAATCAGAGTAGAGATATGGGTTCTGTCCGTGGCTCCAGTGGACCGATACCTAACCTTTTGGCCAGATGGATAACATAACGGGTGTCGTGAATCAAATGTAGGCAGCGTACGCGTGCCAGAAGCTGAACTATACCCGTTTCGTCAAGGAATTTCCTTGTCATATGATGGAAAGGGCGATGGAGCAGCTCAACGTCCAGCTGAACCGGCTGACCCGCTCCCTGCGCCGCGCCAGGACCGTGGAGCTTCCTGAGGGTGAGATCAACACAATCACCATACATACAGCTCCTCATAGCATTTATGTCCTCATTTTTTCTTTCTCCTGAGTGCTTCAGACTGTCAGGTAGGCCCTCACACTCTAACAACAGTCACCTAAGGCTTTACTGAAGAGTTTATCATATTAATGTTGGATAGACTACGTTGACTTGACATGATGAGATACTATAGGATAACAATGTGTTATATGATTTATATGATAGCGCTCGAAGCTCACATTGGTGTTGGCTAGGCTGTTATAATATAGGATAAGCCTTTATTAGTCCCACAATTGAAGGAAAGATAAACACAGTCACCCACACCTACAGCTCCTTATGACATTCATCTCATCATTTTAACTCTCACCTGACTGTTTGTCAGACAGACATTAATGTTATAAGATTAGATAACTAACCCTTTATGATGGGATTCATAGGATAGCTCCTTTGCCTCATGTGTAT
>JBBPDB010000007.1:12744211-12773986 GCA_037974465.1 Brachypetersius altus | reverse complement strand
TTATTATTATTATTATTATTATTAATAATAATAATAATAATAATAATAATAATAATAATAATAGTAGTAGTAGTAGTAGTAGTAGTACATTTACCTTTGCTTTCTATCAGACATGCAGATTGTTGATAGTAATTGGTACTGGGCAATGTTATCTTTAGTGGCATCTCACAACAATGTAGATTTTTACTTTTAGCAGCTTTCTATCTGCATTGTGTGTCATTTGATTGGTGCTACAGAGAGTTACAAAGAACAGTTCCAAATGCTTTCCCTTATTCTGTCGAATTAACTTTTGTAATACTATGTAAAGTTATTTTTAGTGCATGTTGGACAACACACAACACAACACAAAGAAGCATAGTTCAACAATATTATTAATGCAAACTTCAATATCTAATTTCCACACACTGTAAAGAGTATATATATGTATTAGTATTGTAATACTTCTGTATTAAATCAACCAAATGCACTGTAACCTTTCATAACTCACCCCATCTTCATCTTCTCCCTCTCTCCCTCGCCTCTCTCTCTCTCTTTCAGTGGAGCAAGACAGTGTGATTGTACTGGTGGTTGTGCCACTGTTGGTGGCTCTGCTGTTGTCTACAGGAGTGTGTGGACTGGTGCTGTGGCTGCGCTCTCGGCGGCCACACCAACATCTCCAGGAGCATGAGCCCCCCATGCTCAAAGTGCCCAGTAGAGGAGACCCCACCTATGGGGTATGAGCTTCTCTATGCAGACATTCAGCACGCACAGAACCCTGCTTTGTTAAATATTGTTTTTGTCACATCAGACCCTTGTTTTTTTGGGGGGTTTTGTTTACCATTTTTACACTGTTTGAGAACTTTCCTTTACATTGTGTACTGATAATATTACTCATCTATGTGAGATTGTTAATGCACAGTAACATTTTGTCTGTAGGACATCTTTGATGAGTTTTGTACGTCAGGCAGTGGGACTGGACTGCCTTACCTCGTGCAGAGGACCATGGCTCGACAAATCTCTTTGGTGGAATGTGTTGGTGAGTGAAATGCATTATTTCTCTTTAAACAATCACTGTGGATTGTCCTTTCTGTCAGGTTAAAGGATTCAGTACCTGTGTGTTTTGTGACAGGTAAGGGCCGATATGGAGAGGTGTGGAGGGGCACTTGGATGGGTGAGAGCGTGGCTGTGAAAATTTTCTCATCTCGAGATGAACAGTCCTGGTTTAGAGAGACTGAGATCTACAACACTGTCCAACTACGGCATGAAAACATCTTAGGTACGTTTTTTTTTACCTTTAAATGAATAAGCAATCGTATCTCATACACATCTGCTTCTTTTTTCAATACAATGCACCCCATGGGCCTATTAGCCATTCACTCAGTCTCAATCATGTTTAGCAGGCAGATTCTCTACAAGTGGAAGCTAATAGTAATCTTGAATAGAACCTAGTGGAAGCTTATGTATTTGAAGTCACAAATGGAGAGTATATGAAGAAAAAGGCCCAGAACCATACCAACACTAACATATACTAGTGCATGGTTGGAGGGTATTAGTCACACAAATTGTTTCTGAAAATATTTGTCACCCAATATTCCCTCAGCTTGCTCAAACCACATCCAGCCATTTCAGGCAATACCAGGGCTAGTATTTGAAGCAGGTGTAAGGAGGACTGGTCTTGGATCTAAATGCAATGTCACAGAAACTACTTTGTTTTTTTTTATTGCTGGAATGTGTAGTTTTAAAACACCTTGCATCACTTTTCTCATACTCCTAAAGGTCTCAGTTGACTGGATAAGGTGCGTTAGATTAGGGCTGCAACTAAATGCTCCAGGTTCGTAGATCTCCAGGACCAGGCACCACTAATAGTTGATTAATCAGTCATTTTGAGCAAGAGTGTTGTTCTATTTCTTTCAGGTTTCATTGCTTCCGACATGACGTCCAAGAACTCTAGCACACAGCTTTGGCTGGTCACGCATTTCCATGAGCTGGGCTCCCTCTACGACTTCTTGCAGTACAGCACCTTAGATCCCGAGGGCTGTTTACGCATGTGCCTGTCAGTGGCCAGCGGACTAGTGCACCTGCACACGGAGATCACCAGCACCCAGGGCAAGCCTGCTATCGCCCATCGTGACCTCAAGAGCCGCAACATTCTAGTGAAGAGGAACGGGCAGTGCTGCATCGCTGACCTGGGTGAGTGAGGAGCTCCAAGATGCATTTGTTGGTACCATTTCTAAGCATGTGTTTGAGTGTTCTAGCATATACATCTTATTCAAGCTATTTGTGGTACATGATATTATCCACAGCTTTTAAAACAGGGAAACAAAATCAAGTGCAGTGAACATGAACCGATGTGCAATTCCCTCTCTGATTCTATAGGCCTGGCAGTTATTCACTCTCAGTCCAATGACTACTTGGATGTAGGGAACAACCCAAGAGTGGGCACCAAGCGTTACATGGCTCCTGAGGTCCTGGACGAGAGCATCCGTGTGGACATCTTTGAATCATACAGACAGACTGATATCTGGGCTCTAGGCCTCGTCATGTGGGAGATCTCCCGCCGCACCATCGTAAATGGTTAGTACTGGACTCAATACTGAGGTTTAAGCCCAATTCTGAACTAGCAGAGGCCCCTCTGTAAGTGTGTTTTTGTCCAGAACTACAAAAGCAAGTCCAAAGAGTGCACTCCAAATTTACTAGCGGCTTTGAACTGTGTTATTTCTGGTGTTATGTGTGTCTAGGTACTGGTCGTGTACCAGAACAGACTGTCTAACCCAGTCCGAAGATAGATATCATAGACCTGACACAGTTTGGCATATAAATAGTTTTTTACTTTCATATAAGCCAAGTTTTCACAAGTTCATGAATAACATCCTTTGTTCTTTTGCTAAGTGAGCAGTTATCGTGCCTTTGTGATAACTGTAAATGGGAAATATCTAACAACACCCGACAAAGTTCTCGTGTCCTGCTGTCTTGCCAACCCATGCTCTCTTTTTTCTCTCTGCCTGTGTCTGTCTCCACTATCCACCCACGATTAGCAGTCCAGCAATTATAAACAGTCTTATCTAGTGTCAGCACTTTCCCTCATAGAATCCAGATGCTTTCTGTCTCTCTCTCTCTCTCTCTCACTTTCAAAAATACACATACAAATTTGCAAACATGCTCTAGGCGGTTCTTGATGAGTGATTCTGCTGAAAAACAATATGTACCCCTGTAATCTTTTAGCTTTTTTGCAACCTCTTATCACACTTTAAAGTGCATTTACGGGCAGACTCCGTTGAAAAGCATATGTCTTTCATTCTTTCAATGTCATGCACTACAGGATACGCAATTATAGCTGCACTCCCACTTACTGATACCAAATTCCGCTCTCTGCTCTTTTCCCCAAAATGCCAGCTGCCACATGTGTGTAACCTTTCTGGACACTGACCAGCCTGCCTCCCACAAAACTATTAGTTGTTCCCAACTCCCTAAAATCCAAACCACTGTTTCATAGATATGGTTCGAACAGACTTTCAGTCGGAGCAAATATCTGCTCTTTTGTCAGGGACTGACTGAGTGTGACTGCACACATTGTTTAAATGCAAAATTCCCTTTGTCCTGCAGGAATTGTGGAAGAGTATCGCCTGCCCTTCTTTGACGTGGTTCCCTCTGACCCCAGCTTTGAGGAGATGAAAAAAGTGGTGTGTGTGGACCAGTACAGACCTTGCCTTCACAACAGGCTGCACTCTCATCCAGTAAGTAGTTCAACATCTACCACAAGTGACGTAGACCAGTGGTCCCCAAACCCCGGGCCGCGGACCGGTACCGGGCCTTGGGTCATGTGGTACAGAAAAAAAACGTGGATGTTACCCGTGTTATGTTGTTGGCTTGTTGTTATGAAAATACTGTTAATAGCTGCGAGTACAGATTGGATTTACGTTTATTATTGTATTTTAAAGATACCCCATTATTATATATTTAAAATATCCCCATTTTTATGCGTATCATTGATTTGTATAAATATGTATACGTATATTTATCTGCCGCTCCGTAAAGGTGGGGCCGTGAAAATAGTTTCTGATATTAAACCAGTCCGTGATGAAATAAAGGTTGGGGACCACTGATCTATAGTTATCAACATTATGTATTAAGGTATGTTAAGGGTCATTGGCTGTTTTGGATAGTAAATAAAATGGCTACATTTGTGTTGCAGACATCACAACCCATAGATCGTACCATCACCATTGTAAAGAATTCAGTAAGTTCTTCTACAATGCACCATCTGACATCTTTTTCTCTGTGACTTTTATTCCTTGACTGAACTATGCAGAAATTTTTGAAATATGGATGAAACTTCCCTTTAAACTCTCAGCTAATTTGAGCCATAATCGTACACTGGTGATATAAATAGCCCTCTTTTTGTTTTCTTCTTCTTCCAACTGCTGGGGAAATGTTTGAGTGCCCTTTGTCTTAACATGTTATTGGTTATGCTCCTAATATTCTTTCTGTTCCACTCAGTATTTCGAAAGATTTAGTTTTGGACGGTGCTAAGTCATGAGAGAAAATGATGAAGATATAACACCGCTGGCCTGAAAAAAAGAGACAAAATGGGAGGCAGGCAAAAAGACTGACAGCAGAGTTGTCAGAAGTTTTGCTGATTGTGGACACTGTGTACTAGGCTATTCTAGGAATTAATTCTTTTAAAGGTTGATTGAATTGTCTGCATTCTACTTTAATTACTGATTATTTAAATAATATTGTCAGACATGTTTCAAAAATCTTGTCAAATATAAACTGGCTCTTGTTTTTTCTAGCAATCTGTCGAGATTGTTTCAAAAACATGGATCTGCCATGCCTCTGATATGTCAGTGTTATTCCTCAGCCTCTGGAACTGCTGTGGCACTCTCTGGATGAGTGGCTGGTGCTCATATCCACAGAGCTAGACAGGAAGTGTGGAGACACGGCCTCCTCTTCTCCAGGGAGTGACATTGCCTCACTCCTCCTGAAGCAACGGGAGGCCGACCCCTCTGTTTCCACGGAAACCCCTACCCTTCTACCCCCTTCACTGGATCCTGAGGTTGTCATGAAGACGCCAGAGGCTTATGTGGATGGCCAGGATGTCATCTCCATGACAGCCAATCGTCTAAGTGCTGTAATCCAAGCCTTCTATATGTGCTGCTCATGTCAGATGCCACAAGGGTAAGAGTGACTTGTCTTGTACCTTTAGACATTAGTGTTAATTCTTTGAATTCAGTTACATAAAGAATATTTTAGATACATCTGTAAGAAAAGTACCACAATCCAAAAGTATGAAATGTTGCACTACCAGTTGTGTGTTAGGTGATATGTGGTAAAAGGTTGTTTATTTTCACCCATTTTAAACAAAATGATCCAAAATGATCCATATAAATCAGGACTTGCGGATCCAGTCACACGCAGATTTTTTTACGAGAACCTAACTCATCGTTTTATGCGGAAATCTCCACAACAACGCAGAACCTGCAAATTTTCTCAAAAACATGTTTTTTGTATTTTTCCAGGATGCACCGAAATGCTTTTTTTTCCCTTTTTGGCCGAAACCGAAAATGCCTGACTGAAAGCCGAAACACCAAAAGAAATTATTATTATTAAAAGAATAAATCTGTTACAAAACTATGAAAATATTTTTTAGCATTCAATCAATGCACAATATAAAAAAAAAATAAAATATTTGAATAACCTAAAAGCAAGATAGCTGAAATATATCTTCTCTCATAAAACCAGTGAATTCACATGGATTTGAATATTCTGAACGAAGTGCAGAACAAAGTGCATTCAGAACAAGTGATTTAAAAACTGTTGAAAGATATAACGACATTCTCTGTAGGCCTATAACAAAATAGTGTATTAAAGACTGGCACAGCCCAAAACTTTCTTGCCTTTCCAAAAACACAGATGGAGTGGGTGTGCTTGAAGGGTCTCGCCTCTTCTCTGCTTCAGACTCTGCATGGCGATCGGGATGTTTTGATTTTATACGATAAATTAACCCCGATGTTGAGAAAGTCTTTGTGGATGCACCCCCTCTAGAAATGTCGTCATTGTGCGCTTTCCAAATGACTTTCCATGTGTCTTTCTTAGATATATGCATTTCTACAGCAGTGTTTTTCAGAGAATTCCATATTTTTCATTTAAAGATACTTATTGTTTATAATGTTCACGTCTCAGCTGAGAAAGACAGGCTGACGGTCGCCATACGTTGGACAGCCGTTCTTTTCCAGAAGCACATCTCGAGTGTTTCTCTTGATTTTTGTTTTTTAAAACCCCAGTAGTTTTATTACTGTCCTGTAAAGTAAAATGTCTCCATTAATCAGCTCTCTACAATAAGACGTGCAGGTGATGAACAGTAAATTACTGAACTGTAAAAGTTATTGGTGATAACCCCTACATTATACTGTATTTTTATTACTAAATAAATAACACTAATTTATTACTGTATTTATTTACCTGTTTATACCAAAGAAAATGTGCTTGAATTACAGTACAGTCTGTATGGGCTTATCTTAATATTTCCATTAAGGGTAATATATTAGACTGAGTTTAAAATGAAATTAAAATGTTTTGGGAGCATATTTGGGGCATATTTAGGGAAAAAAGCATGAATACAAATTAGCTTTTGTCTCAGCTGGTGCTTTGAATATTTTCATTAGAGCTCCACTCTGTGTAAAAATCACTGAAATAAATGAGCAAATAATGTTTCCGCTCACTTCTGTCTGCACAAGTTACCCCTGAAGCTTTCTAACTGCATGCAATTAGTGCATTAAATGGATCTTTAATTAACACTGAATTGCTGTTGTTTTTTTCTTTGGCAAGTTCTATTAAGATGTCTCCCCTTTTTGGAGAAGGCCCTTCACTGAGAGATTGGAGTGATTGTTCTCCCTTTGGAAAACACACTTTAAATAATTTAGATTATTGTTTTGCTTAGGAATCAATGGCTGCAGTGAGATGTGAGACCGCACAGGGTGTCTGTGTAATTAGAGACCCTCTGCATTGATACAGGCTTCAAATGAGTTACTTTTTCTAGCTCTTCATGTTCCTTCTGCCTTTCTCTATGCTGAAATCTCTTTTTGGTTTGTCTCTGCCCTTCCTTGTCTAGCATGACGTCCCCTCGGTTCATCGAGTTTGTTTGTAAACATGACGAAGTGCTCAAGTGTTTTGTTACCAGGTAGGTGAAGAATCCTTTTCTGTAATGTTGGAGTTTTACTGTCTGCTTCATTAGGCTTTCTAAGCCAAATTGTTAATGTTTCAAGTTTGCTGATGTGGTGTTCCCTTTCCACAGGAACCCCAAGATCATCTTTAACCACTTCCATTTTCTGCTGGAGTGTCCTGAGCTCATGTCTCGCTTCATGCACATTATCAAAGGCCAGGTACGCTGGGTGACACAGAAGTTAAAGCAGCGCTCTGATTGGCTTCTGATGTAACGCTTCATCTCATTTCCCTGAAGTTGCTTTCTGTGCAGCAGCACTCTTGGGGCTCGTATTCGAGTGACTTTCAAACACCTGTCTCTCCCTGTCAGGATCATTTTACTATGTTATTATGGTGCAGATAACACTTGTCTTAAGTCCCGTTATATCGCTTTGTAAGTTTTAAGAGCTGCTTCACTGTGTAGTGTTCGCTGAGTATTTCAGTATTCATATTTAAGCGCTGGCACTCTGAGCCTCGTTACCTTCAGATTATAGTCCGCTGGGGAATACGGTGCCATTTTAATTACAGATTTTAACCTGCCGAATACGATTTCATCTCCTGATTTTCCTCTTTCCGCGCTCCTGGTGCCCCTGGGGGAAAGTGTGCCTTTCAGTCGGATTAATTTCTACTTCTCGCAGACTTCTCCTTCTTTGGATCAAGAACAAAGCCATTCAAATATTATGCAAATGAATTGCAGTTTCCCCTCCTCCGTATAGCTGAAGCCTTTCCTTTACTTAGGCAGGTTCTGTGGTTTATAGCGTAATGAGTGGGTGATTAATAGACAAGTCCTCTAAGACCCAGGTATAGGACTTCAGGGCCTAATCAATATCACTAAGTTTTAATTGCCTTTCTGCTCACCTCCTCCACAGCCCTTTAAGGACAGGTGCGAGTGGTTCTATGAGCATCTCTTGGCCGGACAGCCTGACTCGGATATGGTCCATCGGCCAGTCAATGAGAACGACATCCTACTGATTCACCGAGGTACCAGAATTTATACCCTGACTGTTTAAAGGCTTACTTCTTAGAGCTCAAGTGCTTTAATCCGTCTCTGTTTTTCCCCCTCTCTTAGAGTCTATATTCCGCAGCAGCTGTGAGGTTGTGTCGAAGTCCACCAACGAGAAGCTTAAGCAAGGCATCGCTGTGCGCTTCCATGGTGAAGAGGGAATGGTCAGTCCATATATCGCTTGCATGCCATGAACGAAGATCTCTCTTAAGTTCCTCAGCTATTTTTGACTGTACTGTGCTGTTGTTGTGCATCAAAAAGCTTGCACCATCAGAATAATCGCAGCCTGCTGTTCATGCTGTGATGCAGCATTCAAAAACAGATCTTCTTATGGTGACGTTGGCAGATGGTGCTCATACTGTCCTCTATGTCTCAGGGTCAGGGGGTGGTTAGAGAATGGTTTGACATTCTCTCTAATGAGATCATCAATCCAGACTATGCTCTGTTCACACAATCAGCAGATGGTAAGCATTCTAACCATATCTATATAATGTGCTAACTTTTAAAATGAACCTTTGTGAGATTTGTGTGCAAGTTTATTGTATTATCTCCCTTTGCTTATTCCTTTTATGTGTGTGTACATGTACAACCCTACAGATATAGGTGTCAGAATAGGTTCTCTACAAGAAGCCATAGAAAAACTAAATGATGGTGTGAAGAACCATTTAATGTTTATAAAACCTCCGCATGATGTAAAATGTCCTGGAAAATTTGGTAAAGAACATTATGTGAAGTTTTGAAAATACATTTAAAAGGTTTTTCAGACTTGCACATCTCCTTAAAACAGGACTAAAATGATTCATCAGAGACATTGTTTACCAGCCCTAGTCCTGGAGGTTCAAAGCCCTTCAAAGTTTAGTCTGTTTCTTGCTTTAACACCTCATTTCAGGAAGGAGTTGTTAATAAGCTGATTAACTGGATCTAGTATGTGTACCTCCAAATCCATTGCTGGCAAACATTGTGTCATCAGAACAATATAATGCTTTATAATAATTATTTCATTGGTATTAATAATACTTCTAGAACACTGTGTGTGTGTGTGTGAGAAAGAGAGAGAGAAAGAATTAACTTTCAAATGCTTAGTGCAAAAGTTACAATAGAGGCTGGATTCCCATGGAGGCACATAATTAAAGAATTTTACAATAAGTTCAAAACTTGGCTTGCACAAACCACAGGCTTCCGTATTACAAAATCACAATCATGTTTTTTAACACTGTTGGCACCAGAAAGGAATAGGCTTTGCTCGCTCTTATTGTGGAGCAGGAGCATTTAAATTTCAGTAGATGTATTTTAAATATAGTTTAGAACACAAATGTGATTTGACAGGATCTCTGTGGAATTTTTGCCTTACTCCTGCCCGGAAGTGAACAAAAATGGACCCAACATAAAACATAACAAAAAAAAATATAACACATATATAAATGATCAGCCCACGCATCCTTTTTATGTGCTCTTTTTCCCTTTGTGTCTTTGATATATCTCTGTTCTTATCCAAGTTTGCTGTGTCTTTGACGTGTACTTATAGGGTCACTGATGGTTATGTGTCGATGACTTTGAGCCTCTGTGTCTTTGTCTCTCTATAGAGATAATGGATAATGATATATGATGGGACAGGAGTGCTACAGATCAAAGCCTTACTCTATGATTGTTTAGAAAAACACCACTGTATGATTACACTCCTTTGTTCTTATTTATTTGGAGTGTGTGTATTTGTGTGGATGCACTCGGATATATGCGTGTGTGCATTTTGCAGGCACTACATTTCAACCCAACAGTAACTCCTCTGTCAACCCAGACCATCTGAACTATTTCCGATTTGCTGGTCAAATCCTTGGACTGGCTCTGTATCACCGCCAGCTGGTCAACATCTATTTTACCCGCTCTTTCTATAAGCACATATTGGGTATGCACAACCAAGCAGACTACAACATTACAAGATTATTTTGAAAATATTTAAGTTAAAAGACCAAGCACAAGTTACACGTAGACATACAAGCATGGGCTTCTGTTCACATGTCTGCAGGTATACCGGTGAATTACCAGGATGTGTCCTCCATCGATCCAGAGTATGCCAAGAACCTGCAGTGGATACTGGACAATGACATCAGTGACCTGGGCCTGGAGCTTACCTTTTCTGTGGAGACGGACGTGTTTGGAGCCATGGAAGAGGTCCCTCTCAAGCCAGGGGGAACTGGCATTCAGGTCACTCAGGAAAACAAGGTGAGGCTACAAACGGAGACACTTCAGTCAATTTGCCAGCTCCTTTAAAGCAGCAGTCCCCAACATTTTGCACCACGGACCAGTTTCATATAAAACAATATTTCCAACTACCAGTATAAATACTACAAAGTACACTTTCTTCCTCATTTTTGCCACATTTGGGTACATTTTTGATGTGCCATATCACATGACCAAGACAAATGTTTTTTCAGTTTTCTTTTAGACTGACCCAGTACCAAATGACTCATGGACCGATACCGGTCCGCGGTCCAGTGCTTTAAAGCAAGGAAAAAAGAAAAGCACCTTCAGTTGATATATTGATATTCCACTGCTTGGCCATATCTGACTTTTATTCGGTTATGTGACTGTATTTGCATGCACAGCATTTATAAATGACATTAGAGCTTGCACAGTAGCTGAGTTAGCAGATACATTTAAGTTTGCCTTAGAGCTCCAGCCCAGGGAAAATGTCAGTGTGTAGCTATTGTATAAAGCTGTAATTGAGTGAAGGGATCAACAGAGGGCAGTATTATCCAGGTGACAATGCAGTGCATGCCATTCTCTAGGTTTTATTCAGGAGCACAACCCCTCACCCTGGGGAAAAGTGACGACTCTGTCAGGCATTGTCTCAGCCCCTATTTCTCTCTCCCTCACACAGGCGGAGTATGTGCAGCTGGTAACAGAGTTGAGGATGACCCGAGCAATTCAGCCTCAGATAAATGCTTTCCTGCAGGGCTTCCATACCTTTATCCCCCCCTCGCTCATCCAACTGTTTGATGAGTATGAGCTGGTCAGTCAATTCCCTATTCTCTTGATTATTGTTCTTGGTCTCATTTTGTCTTCTGACTTAGTTAAACACGGTTTCTTTTTCTTTTTTTTTTACTCTGTCATGACTGCTCGCCTCCACTCTCTTTAGTGTTTCTCTCCGTTTCTTTCTGTTTCTGTGTTTTTCCCCCACTATCATTTTCACACTAATGAGTTCAATTCAGTTTATTTTAATTCTGCAACAAAGCACTTTTACAGATGACTGGGCATAAAATCTTACCAGAAACAGCGACGGCAAAATATCTGTCTTCCTGTCAGAGAAACCTTGAGTGGAGGCAGTGCACAGAATTTGGAATCCATTCTCCTCTGGCTATGACTACACGGAACAGCAGACCTAGATATTGTGACATTAGCAGATTCATGCTGGAAGCCTGATTTATATCATTCAGTCAGTGAAGATTAAATTGAAAAGACTGATGTCTGGGAGGATACAAACGTTAGATGTGTACTGGGGATTACTTTTTAAAGTTTTTATATTGTGCCATTTTGGTGCAGGAGAGTTTAGCAGAAATGAAGATATCAGAGCAAGCCTTGTCACTGTTGCATATTTAAACCTTATGGGTGTGACCCTGGGGCATGGATTAAAAATCAGAGATGAGATGTGCATTAGTCATGAATCCACCAAGGCGGGAAATGATACTGAGATTAACTGAGATGAATGAAGCTCACAAGATAGCGGTGGGGCACAAACAGTGGGCCAGGACTAAGGGTACATGGGCAAATGGCAACACCAGCAGAGTGTGCTGGAGTTGTTGGTAAGGTAGCGCTAACTCCCTCTATCATCACAAGGCTGATAGAGGGAGAAGACGTAAGAAAGAGGAAAAATAGCTTGCTACATCTGTTGGGAGCACTTAGGCCACCGTACACACCTTATGTTTAGCCTCTCCAGCAGTCTGATAGCATAATTAAAAGGGATAAGCATAATGATGATGGCATAATTAAAAGGGAGATCTAGAGGGCAACATGGGTTTGCCGACTCCCCAAGACATTAGCACCTCTGCATGTTGTCAACAACCTTGAGTCAGTGCATGTGAATGGTAAAGGCAACAGCGCTGATATATCAGTTCACCTGAACATCACTCACCTCACTGCTTTAATTAAGGGTGGATGACAGGACATTATGATATAGTTATCATAATAAATTATGTCATGAAAAGCTCTCCTGTTCATATTGTAAATATCAGCAACAGCGATCAACCTCATACTTCATTCCAAGAAAAGAAAAAAAAAAATCAAGGACAAGTGATTTAGCTGCCAGGAGATTGTGAACTTGGGTCCTGACAATGATAGGAGTCCAAAAGACCTTTACTGGTTCTGTTAAATTTGATGCGACGATGCACAGATACAAACATTGTATTCATTAAAAATATTATCAATGCAAAAATATGCATCATGAAGAAGTGACATTGTTTTAATTATGGCATTTTATGCAAGCTTTGCAAATGACTAGCACCAATACACAACCCGGTGCAGCATGTTAATCGCTGCATTATGACTAAGTCTGGGGAAAAAAAATAGATAAAAAACATTGTTGCATATTGTGTATATGCGAACTGTTTTAAGTATCATGCTGGTATATTTATATTAAATCAAGGGTTATATATGTGTACTTTATACCCATAGATTTAATGTACATTCGTTCAGAGATAGATAAATTACTGTTCCATTTTTTTTACAAGGAATCTATATTTTAGTCTACATACTTAAAGACTGAGATATTGACTAAGAAAGATCAAGCTGTTCCAGAATAGAGCTAGAAAAAGCCCTTTCGCCTGTCCTTTTTATCTCCTATGGTAATTGCTAAAGCCCGCACCATTACTGAATCCTGGGTGCAGGATTATGATGAGTGTGATAAGAATGATTAGGTAGCCATGGTAATGAAGTGGGTTTAATGTATATAAACATTATAGATCTACTCTTTGTTAACAGTGTTTTCTGAAGGAACTTTGGATTAAGTCTAGATACATCAGAGCATCTACATCACATTGATGCAGCCTCTCTCTCACTCTCCCACTCTCTCTCTCACTCTCACTCTCTCTATCTCTCTCACTGAGACTTCAGACTTCACCTTGAGGGGCCCTTCCATTCATACCATTTTATGCCTCTATTTCTGTGTATGTTCCAGAACATAGGTGCACACTCTTTCTTGCATTCTCTCTCTCTTTCTCACCCCCTGCTTTGCCCCAGATCGATGCTCTCCCAGGGTCATTACCACACAGCGAGCCTCCAGTGCACATATATGTGTGGGCCCATTCTTTGGTCACACAGCTTCAGCGAGCTCACTGACAGGCCCCAGAGGGGCTAACTAATGAGGGCCTGTGTTTCAAAGCGCTTTTAGTCCCGTGCTGTCTGTGTCTTTATTATCTGTCTCTCACCCGTCTAATCGGAACAGTGAGAGACCAGCGAAACCCTTCACGCCGTGTGCGTGTTCAGTAATTAAAGGCATTTTTCACAGCTCTTCTGTGTGCTGTACTTTGGGAGCATGTCCTTTATGAAGGAGTTCGTGGGAAATGTTGAACACTTTGGGAGCAAAACCATAGCTGTGTTATGAGTCAGCCTGAGCTGGATGAGATATTGATCAGATCTGCTGTTATGAGCTGCATAGCTCTGTGCTGTACTCCTGGTTTTAAGTGTGAATGTCTGTCTGTATGTGTGTGTGCACATGTCGGGGCGCGCAGGAGCTGCTGCTGTCTGGCATGCCGGAGATTGATGTGATGGACTGGAAGAGAAACACGGAGTACACCAGTGGCTACGATACAGAGGAGCCAGTCATCCAGGTTAACAGCTGCTCTGCCGCATGAACACCACGCTCAGTGACTTAAATTAATGAGCCATCTCTAATGATTTAGGACAGTGAGACAGTATAGTATGCAGATTTGTTGCCAAGATTTGGTGTAGACTTGCATGATTCTATCATGATTCTGATAAGGATTATGTTATCAGTGTTTGCCTCAGATTCAGGTAGAGTTGGGGGTAGTCAGGAAATTATTTTCCAGATGGATTTGCACACTGCTTTAATTGAAGTAATGCAAGCTGTTTTGTTTTACAGTGGTTTTGGGAAGTAGTAGAGAGTCTCACTCAAGAGGAGAGGATTCTTCTATTGCAGTTTGTTACTGGGAGGTAAGAGTACTCATCATGTCTGTTAACACCAATAAAAGAATGTTTTTAGAATTTGGCTGTGCAATCATGTTCAGTGAAGGGGAAAAGTGCAAGAGCCATTGTACCCAACCAGAGGGGCCAGTTATGATGTTTTGGACTTCTCACTACATTGGCTGTGGCACTCACAGTGTCCTTGTGATGGTGTGAAAGTACTGCTCACAGTCCCCCACTATATGAATGTAGAGTTCAAGGGGTTAAATGCATTTCCCAGTGTTCTCTTGTTCACCTTGTTTCTTTTCTTTCATCCTGTCTTTGTAGCTCCCGTGTTCCGCATGGAGGATTTGCTTTTCTCATGGGTGGCAGTGGCTTGCAGAAGTTTACCATTGCTGCTGTGCCCTACACATCCAACTTATTGCCTACCTCTAGTACCTGGTGAGAAAAACTGACAGTCTGTTTATGTACTGGAATTGATTTTTGTATCATCTAGGTGCACCAGAGGGCAGTGTGGCTCTTTGCGATTTTACTACTCACGCTGTGTGACTGAACCCCAGTGAGTTCATAGCACGATCAAAAATATAGGCGATATGAATACACAGAGCAGCAAAAAAAAAAACCACTGAACAAAAAAATAAGCATGACACAATAGGTCAGTTTCTGTGTTCGAGTGAACATCAAGCATATGCAGCTTTATTTGACTTGCGGTTCAAGGCAGAACGGAATCACTCTGACATGTCTGTCCATCTTTTGTATTTCCATCTTTCCCAGTATCAACATGCTGAAACTCCCTGAATACCCCAGCAAGGACGTCCTGCGTGACCGAATGCTCGTTGCACTGCATTGTGGGAGTTATGGTTACACTATGGCATGATGCTGGCCCATCTGTTTTTTGCTGCGACACCTGCTACATAGACACTCACAAACGCACATGCACACACATGTATATGTGTGTGTGTGTGTGTACCTTCAGGGATATCACCACACTCTTCTGACACTACTCTAAAGCCTTTGTTTGACTGTATGGCATTATTTTCGATACGCAAATACAAAAGTCCAAGGACAAAGCAGAAGTATGATTTAAAGCTTAGGACTCAAAACTTATGTGCCAGTGACTCCATTCTCTACTGCCAATGTTCTGTGTCAAAGATCATTTTACTTTAACTTGTATACGAAAGGATGTGGTTGTTTTTGTCTTTGATAGATATGCTGAAACAGATATGCTGTTTACTCTGTTACACCTGTAAGACATGTTTGCGTATAAATGGGCACGAACATGTACTGCAGTGTGGTAACTCTGCATTACCAATATAGGAAAACAAAAAACATGGCTGGAAATAGTGTAGTCATTTTTATAGAACAAGGAGTTTGTCAGGCAGCATGACAGTGCTGGTTTCTCATATGCATATGTACCTTGTTTTTCCTGTGAGCTGCCAGCACCACTTAAGAAGTAATCTAGAGCCTCCCTACTTGTGTCATGTCTGCTGTGCTGTAGTCTTTGTACTGTCATTTTTCCAAAGTCATCGTCTAAGGACCTTTAATGTGTAGTATTTTTTTTCCATGTATTGTGTGAAGAAAAAAGAACAAATTGGATCAATTGTGCCAAAAATTCCTAGCGATTGCAAGTCTGCAAAATGTGTTTTGTTGACATGTTTTTTTTCTAAAAGGGAAAATGTCATATCATTTTATGAATGTAGGATTTGTGTCCTTTATTGGACTCGTGGTCTAAGTGAATCATATACATTTGAAAATAAGTTTATGTTTCTTAAATGTATTGCTTTATTTTGGTTGTATTTTTTTCCTCATTTGTAAACAGACTGCTTGTTGTATGCATACTCTTTAAGACCTTTCAGAAGATGCTTTCCAATATTGAAGTATGTATTTTACTATATACAGAGTTTTATTGCTTTGTATTGAGTGTGTGAGTGTATGATTTCTTTAGACAAATATTCTCAGTACGGGGTGTAATGGGTCACAGACTTGGGCTGTTTGTATGGCAGTGTGCACTAAATTGCGCTTGAGCTGCTATCAGCCAAGTCTTCCATGCAGAGCAAGTCAACACTGGTAGACAGTCTATTTATTGTGTTGTATGGCAAGAAGCCGCCATCACGGAGCTTCTGTTTTCCCTTCATGTATCCTGTGATGTAATGTCATCTTAAGGTCAGGATCATAAGTGTTATGGATGATTTTTTTTTTATCCCCGAAGCTGTTTTTGTTGCTCCTACTTGGACTAGCATAGTGGCAAAACAGCTCACATTCAATGACACAGTTTTAAAAAAATATTGAAATGAACTGATATTTAAGAATTTACCTTAAAAATTGGATATGAGGGGAAAAAAACATGAACACCCCCATCTTTCTCTGATTTTCAAAAACAATTGCTTTGTTTATTTACAAAAAACAAAATTTAGTTAATTAAACATTTCTGATCACAAAACTTTATTTTAATGGTTTCCTACAACTGAGTTCCGGTTCATAGTCACATTTGATTAAATATAGTCAGCTGTCGATTAACGTCAGAGCATCTCCAATGCATTTGCAAAGGACTTTCATTTTTTTCTTTTAACAATTATATATATATACAGATCAATTTTATAGCAATGGTATTAAATAGCACTACAGTATAAGTAAATTTCAAGTACCATGCAAATGCTGCATCTTTAATTGGGTTTTGCACACCATGGCAATATTATGCTCTAGCTCTTGGTATTGAGATAGCACTTTCTTGATATTACCTGCTCACTATGGCAACGCTATTGAAATTACAGCTGGCTCTCCATGGCAACACGGCATCCAAAACCCACTCAGCATGGAGCTGGCCCTGGGCTGGGGGAGCCGTGTGAGCTCAACATATGTCATGATGACAGCCAAGAAACAGAAAGGAAAGGGACAATAGGCAAGATGAGGAGAGAGGGACAGGGACAGAAAGAGAGCAAGAAGGAGGAGGGAGTGAGATAGTCTGAGCATATATGTGTGTGTGCTGGGTCTGATACAATGAGCAGATCAGAGTTGTGTGTCATTGTGGTTTGGTAGGACTTTCCACTCTGTCCCTACCCTCTGAAGAGATGTGTGGATTTAACTCTTGCATCCAATTCCATTTCTATCTGTTCCAGTTCAACTGAAGCCCTAGGCCATGAAATCGGAAAGATTGGGGGTATCTTCTGGACCCTGAGCACAATCATTCATCCACTATCCCCTTTCTGACTCATCAAGAAGTGAGATGTCTTATTGCTCTCTATGCGTTTGTGTAATAATCAAGCATGCCCCCCGATTCTGATTGTCACTAGAGGTCTGAACATATGTGCAAACACACTCGGACATGGCTGCTTTGTTTTCACCAAGCTAATATCCTTAACATCTAAGGATCTCATATTTTCCACCGCCCTTGCCCCTGAGCTAGAGATTGTCATGGATGACCTTTGACTTTTAATTCATCATCAGCTGGGTAGGAACTGCGTGACTGCAGTGTCAATCTCACAACAAATGCACCTCTCTATTGTACCACATGCAGGTATTACCTCTCCATCAGGATACACTGATTGCATCCTCGTGTGTGTGAGTGAGAGAGACAGATTTCATCATGGCACACTGCAGTGACATGCTCAAAGTCAGCTATGAGCATTTCAAGCTCTGTCTCATGCTTGTTCAGTCTCTAACTACCTCCGACTAGCTTACTCTTGAGGGGTTTTTTCTATTATATACACTCCCACACACTTTTCCTCACACTGGGTCATTTATAGTTTGTAATGTTTGTAAGGCAAAATGCACCTGATTCTGTGAGCATTTCAGCATGTTCAGCAAGTGCTAGTTGTGTCTTGTCTGTGCTGAGATGGGTAGGTCTACTCCAGATAAATGACTGGAGGCCGCCATGGCAGGATTCCTCCCTAGATACTAAAGCTTGGATAACAAGCAGCTAAATGATGGTAAGGAATTTATTTCATTAGATTGTTAGTGCTTTTCTTACAATCAAATTACTTTCTTTTATCATATTTTGTGAAACACATTCTTTAAAGGTCCCTGATATGAAATTTCACTTTGAGATTTTTTTACATTAACACAAGTTCCCCTTGCCTGTTGATGGTCCTGCAGTGGCTAGAAAGGAGTGCCTTGGCCACAGCTTGAGAACAGCTTAGACAGCCCGATCTGGAAATTTCCCCATGTGTTGTCACACTTTCTTGTGCTTTGCCCACCCAGATATTTCGAACTGACTGTACATTTACATTATTTTATCCAAAGCGACTTCCATTCACAAACTCCCTGGAGCAACTTGGGGTTAAGGGTCTTGCTCAGGGACCCAGTGGTGGTGCTGAAGGTAGGATTCGAACCTATGACCTCTTGGTCCAGAGGTAAGTATCCTACCACTAGGCTACCACCACCCCACTGTCAATGCGATCGTGTGAGAGAAGCATGGCAGTTGCTCAGTGCTTAGATGTACAAATGTATTTTTTTTAGTTCCTTCATGTGAGCCTCTGAATAACCAGGGGGGTAATTTTATTTTCTCTGGTAATGCGCCGACACAATCCAGAGCTGGTCTTGCCGAACGGCTGAAAATGAAGTCTGGATCAGTACCAACTCTCCTCGGCTCAGCTACAAACCTCGGACAAGTAAGTCAATTTAACGCTGTATAATTTTGTTGCTTTGCTGTGTATGATTACCTAGCTTTTTACCTTTAGAATGTGACTGTAATATTAGCTCTGCAGCTAACAGCTAACAGCCCAGTTAGCAGGCTACTGTCGCAAATGTAAAGGTAGAGAGCCCCAGGTATGTGTGTGAGTGGTGTGTGAATATACACATTAACTCGAGTGTTGTATTTCTTTGTTAGTTGGACAACAGTGCTGCTGTTAGTGTTGCGGCATGCGCAATATCTGCCTTTCTCGTTGAAATGACTATGAGTGAGCACCTCTGCAAACCAGGGTGATCAGATGAGCTGCAAAATGCTACAAATTTTATGAGAGTAAAGCATAATGGAGGCAGCACTTGTATACAGATTGTATTTAATGACATCATGGTGAGCTGACACCATCATAGCCCCCTCTACTCCCCCTGCCCCAATTATTGCTGCAGCCAGCACAATTCTCACTGGGGAGAATAAATTGCTATTAAGCTTCACCTTGTCCCTACAGTCCATTTGATCAAATTATGGGTGAAAGTCGGAAGGGCATGTGGGAATACTTTGGAGCTTACTAGGCATTTATAGTTTGGCCAAACTTAAACGTACCATGCACGCTAACATGACTAATAAGAAGTGAAAGCTAGTTTCCCTAAATCATAATTATGCATATTAAATCTAGCTTTCTAGCAATCCATAACTTTTCAGATTCCTTGATGGAATTTGAACCAATTGCTCCTACCATCTTGCAAGTTAGTATCTTAATACCACATCTTTATTCTGTTCCTGGTCATCCATTGTCCTTCATCACTGTTTTGGGGTCACTTCTCATAATGGCGTCACCATCAGCTAAAAAAAACCAAATGCATGGATCAGTAGGCCAGAAAATAAGGTACCAGACTACATTTTGGCCGGACTTATACAGCGCTTGCAGAGGTTGGCAATAGGAGCCAGTGTATCCCATTTGTTTTGTGTACTGTCCTTTGTAGTATTCTGGCAGCTGGCCTAACGTGGGGTGACTTACAAGGATAACCACAATTCAAATCATGAGGACAGCACAAAATTATCCATGTGCATAGAAACAGTCCAGATGAAATGCAGTATCTCTGGCAACATAAGGGAATGCCAATTTTGTAATGAAGGGCTTAAATTCAGCTCTCCAAAACAGATTTCAGTAATACAAATTGCTTCCTCTTTACATTGTTTTGAATGTGTTAATGAACATTATTAAGTGAGGAGGATCTGAGGGGCCGCAGATGCAGGAGCTCCTCTCACCTTCCCTGCCTGTGATGCCCTGCGGAGGCAGACTGCAGCATTCACAGACGGTTACCATGATTGGACAGCAGCCTTAACGTGCTCTGGCATCCTCGTTACAGGAGCTGCTTTCTCTCGTTAATTCACTCGCCCGCTCTTGCTCGCCGGCTGGCTGGGTGCTGGGGGCCAGACAGAGGGAACAGGGGAAAGAACGGTGCCAGATTGTATCGTTTGCAGCGCCATTGAATATGCACCGTCCGTCCTCTTGTATGAATTGCTTTTGACATGCTTTGTGAATGTTTGCCCAGACCATCTTCTGCTGCCATCCAGGAATTCACAGTGTCACGCTGTTATTTAAACAAGGGTAACTTCACACATGCACACACTCACTCACTCACTCACTCACTCACATGAGCATTTCTCCTCGCCTTCTCTAATATCCAAACACATTTGAAGGGGAACGAAAAGCAATCACCACTGCTGTTCGCCCAGCGTTGGGCACAATGTTTCCTCTTGTACCATAACTAGGGCTGTAAAGCGATGAATTAAAACTAGTTAATTGCAAATCTGGAAAAAATTAATTGTGATTAATCGCAATTCTATACCAACCCAATATATAATATATAATGAACACATTAAGTCATCAATTTTACAAAGAAGTATTTGTTTATTTGTTTTTTCCCCAACACTGCCACACTTTTAAAAGCTGTGAGATAAAAACAAAACTTACTTTTGAATAGAAAATGCATCTCTGTCTTAAGACAAAAACGTAGCTTTAAATAACTTGAATTAAAGGACAAAGCCTAACTAAAGTCGCGCCTCTCGCTCCAAACTCCTGCAACTGTTGGAGACCCCCTCCCTATTTGCGTTCATTTATTATTTAAAAAATTTAAGCAAATAGTTAACGCGATATTTTTAACAGCCCTAATTAAAAGAGTAAAATATAATATTTTACTTGGCCCCACTCATGAGTAGCCTAAAAGCAAGATAGCTAAAATATAATGCAATGAAATATCTTTTATTATAAAACAAATGAATTCAAGTACATTTTAATATTGTGCATGAACAAGTGCTTTAAAACTGTTGAAAGATAACATTCTCTGTAAGCCTATAACAAAGTTGTGTATTAAAACAAAGACTAGTATAGCCCATATATTAACTGTAATCACTGAAAAACTTTCTTGCCTCAAAAACACGGAAGGGTCTTACCTCTTCTGTGCTTCATACTCTGCATGGCGATCGGGATGTTTTGATTTTATATGATAACTTAATCCCGACATTGAGAAAGTCTTTGTGGATGCACCCCCTCTATAAATTTTGGCATTGCGAGCTTTCCGCGTGCCTTTCCTAGATATACCGAAATGCACCCACACGGCAGACAAGCTGACTCTAATCCAATCTGGCGTCAGCCAGCTGCATTTGTTGATTGCGTCATCACTGTTTCGGTCGAAGTTTTAAAAAAATTTGGTGGCCGAATAATCGGTGCATCCCTAATGAGGGCATGAACGTAAATGTGAAATTTTAACAATATAAACATACTTAGTATTTTTAATTCAGGGAATGGGGATGACACTGTCCCTTTTATATACAGAAAGGCTTTACAATCACAATATGTAGCAGTTTAATCACAATACTAATCTGTTTTCCATATCGTGCCACCCTAGTGTGTACTTTGCAAAAGGCATGCAAAGTGTGTGGTCATGAAGTTCCAGAACAGACCTTGGGTCTTTAAAACAAACACAGGATCTTCAGGTACACATGCGTTGTGCACTTTAGGACCCAGCAATCAGATAAAACACGATGACAAACATTCTTACCTTCTGTTACATCGTCGTCAATGGCTCCTTTGACCTGAGTGAGACACCACTGTTTAATCTCACTGGTCCCGTCTCCTGCAAACCAAAACAAGATTAAGACTGCGCATCCAACGGGATGAAAATATTTTTACTCCGTAATTAAGCTACAAATGTTGATTATATGCATGCCTTCCATCTGTGTTCTGCCACTGGATCAGTGTTTGCATTACAGGGGTTAGTCAGGGGGGTAGCTACCCCAAACGAGAGATGAGCTCCCTTAAAAACTAAGTTTGAAGGATTGCATAATTGCTTCTGTCCTGTGTCCAGCAGCTCTACATGTCACTCAGAATGTACAAGGAAATTCCACTAACTTTTCTAAATGTATGCATAATTAATTCTTTAATTTTAGTCATCTTAAATCATGATGAGAGATGCTCCATTCTGAGGACGCTTAATAAATTAGGACCGGTCACAGAGTGGTGTATGGAAGCAGATGCCTGAAAAGTTTAAATGCCACTAAAAGTTCCCTCATGAAACAAGTATGTTGCCTGATGCCTGAATGATTTCCATTAGTTGTGAGGTAAGATTTTAGCCCACACACAAACATGGTATGTGCAGAGCATTGCAAGACAACATAATATAGAATAGTTACATATAAAAAACATATAAAAGATTCAGAAGTTCATTGGCAGTGTTGGAGAGCAAATAAATGGCTAAATTTGCGACATTGTGACCTCTCGTTCCCATCCTATCAGACTGGAAGCTGTTATAGCTGCAAAAATGGGTCCGACTCCAAACTAAAGACGATGTATTTGACTTCAAGTCCCTGTTGGCGTAACTCTCGGGCGTCACAATGATGCTCATATAGTGTATAACAGGTTCCACTTTTCTTGGAAGGAACTCCGCAAGATTTTGGAGGTTCTGTGGGAATTTGTGCCCGTTCGTTCTGTAGACTAGAGCATTTATAAGGCCCGGCACGGATGTTGGACGAGAAGGTCTGGCTCGCAATCTCCGTTCCACTTCATACCAAACGTATTGAATGGGGTTGAGGTCAGGGATCTGTGTGGGCCAGTCAAGTTCTTCCAGACCGAACTCACCCGGCCATGTCTTTATGGAGCTTGCTTTGTGCACTGGGGCACAGTCATGCTGGAATAGAAAAGGTTCTTCCCTAAACTCTGTGCACAAAGTTGGAATCATGGCGCTGTCTAAAATGTCTTGGTCTGCTGAAGAATTAAGATTAAGCCCTTCGCTGGACGTAAGAGGCCACCAGAATTCAATAATAAAGAAGTGTCCCAAAAGTTTTGACCACATTGTGTAGCTAATCAATTCAAATTAAGTCAGAAATTGTGATTATTAATAATATTTATGAACCAACTGAAAGGAGTCGTTATAGAGAAAGTAATGTCACTCATCTTAGGACTGATTTAGCACCAAATATGATTTAAATATCATATTTAAATAAACCATAAACAAGCCACTTCCTCGTATCCAGTGAAAGCTCAGTCTCTCGTACCTTCCATGACAGGAGTTTCCCTCTCGCGTTTGGAAAAAAACTGAGATATTCCTCAGCAGACTGGCTGGATGTTTACTATGCGGACCGAAGAAGAACTAATAAACAATAAAACAGGTTTTAAAAAGGACAGTTTAAAGCCTAATATTTCACAATCTCCTCTCTCCAACCGAGCAGCTCCAGACCTTCTCCACTCAGAGAACATCCACCCTGCAGCAGCCAGGACCTCCCGTCACGTCTGTGGGAGCTTCAACATAAAAGTCCTACGTGTAAAAAATGGTGCCATTTAATTTATTTAATTTCCATTCATTCAATAATCAATCTAACTGTAAATAATAAGAAATGGTTATACATTATTTTATACGCTAAATGTTTTGAAGATGTGATGCTGATGATAACAACAACAATGACAACAACAAATATATTCTGAATTATTATTATTATTTATATTATTATTATTATTATTATTATTACCATCTGTGGTATCATGTGACGTTTTCTAACTGGATGTTAAAACATTTTGTTTCGTGCAATAGTCTTACCGTGTGAAATATCACAACTTATATAATTATTACTGATCTACTACTGATCTCGATTACATAATATAGTCCTAAGCACGATTTGTGTCATTAGCAACTCACGTAACTGTAAGTAAAGTAAAGTGGCCATTTACATTTAATTTCCATGAATTCAGCAACGTGTGTGTGTAAAGTTTGCATGTTCTCCTCGTGGTGGCGTGGGTTTCCTCCGGGGTCTCTGGTTTCTCCCACAGTCCAAAGCATGTGTGTCAGATGAATTGGTGATTCTAAATTGACCATAGGTGTGAGTGTGTGAGTGTGTGTGTGACCTGCAGTGGGCTGGTGCCCCACCCAGGGTGAGTCTTTGCCTTGCTCTTACTGGCCCTGGGATGGGCTCCATTATTTTCCACTATTTCTGCAATCAATTTAAAGCTAATTTAAAGATAATATTATTATGCTTTATTTTATACTCCTTCAAAGAATTTCAGGATATGATGGTGATGAATGTTATTATTGCTTTATTATTGCTTTATTATTGCTTTATTATTATTATTATTATTATTATTATTACTACCATGTACTGTATCATATGACGTTTTCAAAATGAGTGCTAAATCATTTCACTATGCCCAATATCTGATTATGTGCAAAAGTCTTGCCATGTGCAATACTGTGCAATGTTCTTGTTAAAGCATTATTATTAAATGCAACAGTATTACTATTTGCAGTATCTACTATTTACGAAGGTTTCTAAATCAGTGCTAAATCATGTTATTAGGTCCAATATCTTATTGAGTGCAATAATCTTATCATGTGCATTGTGTGCAATAAATCAAGACTATTGTGTCTAGTGTTTTTTTCATGTGCAGTATCATGTGAAGTTTTCTAAATGGGTGTAAAACATTTCATTTTATGGAATATCTTATAATGTGCCTTAGTCTAACCATGTGAAATATTACTCTTTATATCAATCACATACACATAACCCCCATTTGTGTTATTAGCAATTAATTTTACTGTAAGTAAAGTAGCCCCTTATAGTCACATGATCACACCACAGTGTGAAATTCATTCACTGTATTTAACCCATTCACCAAGTGAAGCAGTGGGCAGCCTGGACCACAGCACCTGGAGAGCAGAGTGTGGGGACAGTATCTTATTCAAGGGAACCTCAACCCATGACTTTCTAATGGAGCTTTTATTGGAATTATATTTTTTATTGTTAATGTCTCTGTGCCTCTGTGCAGTCATAATATAAGCAGTTTGCTCCTGGACCAATGATGTTTTCTCTAGCTTATTTTCTCCATTGTACTAGTAATCTGAGTATTTGTTCTGAGACAGTGATGCTCAGTTGATACAAACAAAACAATAAAGATGACAGCAGACTTCAGGAGGAATCCCCTCCCCCCAGAACAGCCTGGACGGTAATGGCTATGACGTCCTTTACATTCTAGGACTTGAAGTAGGACACCAGCCGCAAGTTTATCACAACAGAAGACAAAAAAGCAGTGTAATCCCTGCACTAGCTGAAGTTTAAGCTGTCTCAAAAGTTCTACACTGGAGTCTTTCATCACCACCTAAATGACAGTCTGGGGCAGCTCTGATACCGAACATGGCATTTGCAAACTAGTAGTGGACCATCCAGGTTGGCAGAAAAGGCCACTGGGGTTAATCTACACACCATGTTTGATTTGCACGTCTCCAGAACTAGGAGGCAAGCAGAGAAAATCACAGACCCACTGTACCCTGAATGTCAGCTCCTCCCCTGACACTTTGGCCTAATGAGGGTTAAAGCAAGCAAACAAGACGCCAGAAAAGCTTATTTTCTCACTATTTTCATCATTACACTCCTGAGCAATTAAGAGACATAAGAAGTGCTGCATTCCTTCACACACCATTTCTGTATTCAAATGTTCTTATTTTTCTTTGATTTTGTATTCCTATATTACGCAGATTATACACTGTGCACCTCCCACAAACCCTTTGCACTTTCTTTTGTGCTTATAAGAATTTGAATGTCAACAGGAATTGTTTTGTATGTGGGGTAGACTGTGAAAGCTGGTAAGAGCTTCTGATCTTTATATGTACAAACTTGCTCAGCCAGTAAAGCCTGATTCTGATTCTGTTCTGATTCAAAGTCAAAGTCAACTTTATTGTCAAATCTGCCATACGTACCAGACATACAGAGAATTGAAATTATGTTACTCTCAAACCCCAGGTGCATACATGTAACATTAAATACAAAAAAATACAAAAGGTGCAAATTTAAGAATACAAACATGTAACATTAAATACAAAAGGTGCAATTTTAATATACAAACAAATACAATTATACATATGAATACAATTATACATATAAAAATATGTATGCATAGTAGCGCATAAACATCCCTAGTTTCAAAATGTACTCTTTGTTCCTGGTACACACAGTGTATATATGGTAACTAAGCAGCAAAAACAGCCTGTTTCTAATGGGTTTTATGATGCCAAAAACCTAGTGCATTTTCAACCATTCACAGCCATAATTTAAAAACCATTTACATTTACATTTATGGCATTTGGCTGACGCTCTTATCCAGAGCGACATACATCAGTACTTAAGAAGTCCACAATTGTTTCTTACCTGAAAAACTGCTTAAATCCATGTCAACTATTTAACCGAGATACTGCAGCAACTGTCAAATAACAATTAGCCAACACCTACCCAACAAAACATAAGCCATAGAGAAGAACAACCTAAGCCATAGAGAAGTCAAGGGAAATAAGTAAGCAGTAGGATAGTGACATAGTTAGTCACCGAAGTGCTCCTTCAAGAAGACAGCGAAGGATCGGATCGGAAGAGGGATGTCTAATATTATATATGCCCTCCCTTGTGTCATCAAATTCACTCTAACCCACTGAGACATGGATTCAACAAGACCTCTTAAGGTGGCAGCAAGATGTGAGCACATTCTTTAACTCATGAAACTTGCAAGATGAGGCCTGCATGGCTTGGACTACAAATGCTTGATCTGATTGGAGGACAAGTTAACACCTTGAACACATTGTCATGTTCCTCAAACCATTTCTGAACAGTTTTGGATGCAATATGGTCCTGAAAGAGTCCACTGTTCTTAGGAAACAGCAGCCAAGAAGGGGTGTATTGCATCTTCAACCAAGCTATAGGTGGTACATTTCTAAATAGAATCCACAGAAATGCCAGGACCCTGAGTTTCCCACCAGAGCATTCTACTGCCTCTATCAGCATGCCTTCTATGCAAAACGTACCTTGGTGCCATTTCTTCCTCCGGAAATCAACACAAACACACACCTAGCTATACACATGATTTAAAAGAATGTGATTCTTCAGACCAGGCCATATTACTCATGTTGCTTAGCTGGGTGAGGGGCCAATGTTGGCTGCTGTGTAGATGAAATGGGGAAAATGCCTTTTAAAAATGATTGAAAAGCGAGAATGAGATCCTGTAAAGGTGCAAATGTCAAGACTACATAACAGCTGTTAATGCAAAGAATGTTGAGACGGGAGTTGTGAGATCTCTTCTATCCTATGAGTAATGAAAGAATTTTTTTACATAGTTTTGAGGCTAATCTGTCTTGTGACCATGCTGATGTAACATTATTGACACAAAATTCTGATGCAATGGCCTTGAAATTGTGCCTTTCAGTCTTCAGTCTACAGTGAGTGAAATGGGTGTTGTGATCATGTTTAGGTATAGACAGTAAGAACATGATTATGAATATTCAGAAATATAAAAGTTCATCAAGAACTCCTTAGTAGGAGACTAGATTAACTTGACTCCATCCAGTTCTGATGGTTCAATTTTGATGGTCACATGTCCATTGTAGATGATTTCCACAGTGGACAGGGTGTAGCATGGGCACTCTGACTGGTCTGTGACTACCCATGACCCTGTTACTGCTTCACCATACGTCCTTCCTTGGACTACTTTAGGTAAGAACTGGCCACTGTATACTGGGAACACCCCACAAGACCTGCTGTTTTTGAGATGCTCTGACCCATTCGCCACAATATGGCCCTTGTCAAAGTCACTCCAACACATCAACTTCCAAAACCAACTGTCCTTTTGCAGCCTAATATATATACCACGCACTGACAGGAGCCACTGTAACAAGATAATCAGTATTATTCACTTTACTTGTCAGTGGCGTTAACGTTGTGGTTCACTGGTTTATTATCAACCTTAAAGTTTTATATGTAATATAATTGGGAAATAGTGGTAAATCTGAGAAATCTGGTAAATATTTGGGCACTACCGTGTCCCAGAATGATCTGCGTGTTCCTCCCCTGTTGGCCAAAATCTTATCTCAGACATAGGGTAAACTGAAGTCTCAGATATCATGTAAGGCTGTAATAACTTTATTAGGTGGGTTTTAGAACCATTAGACAATAAAAAATGCATTGCCAAAGAAGCATGTCTTGCGCACACTTAGTGTTAAAGTGTGAAAAACATGTTGTTTCAGGTCATATGTGATCACACATTATTCATATATGTTTATTTGTGAACATGTGTTTCTTGTACACTTAACATGCAAAATATATGTGACTATTTTCTGAAATATATGAGACATCTGGTTCTCACCATTCATTCTGGGGATGAATCTGACTCCTTTTCTCTAAAATGAAGCATGGCTCTGAATAAACTTCTTCTCAATTTTTTTATTTTATAAACATTTTAAAACTGATGTGTTCTATGAGTAGAAAGGCTGGAAACTGTTGATATAAATATGAATTAGAACTGGTTTTGGTTTATGCTGCATAAACTCTTGGAAATTTAATCTGACGCAGTTTCCATGTACTGTATGTTCATTATGACCGTACATCATAGCTAATAGTACAGTCATACACAGTTTTGCGGCAAGTGTTACGACTTTGTGTGTTTCTTTTTACAAGCAATACAGATTTGTCTGTTTTTATCTTTCCACCACCATTGCTTTACATTCCTGCAAGGATCTCTATTGCTGAACAGCAAATATTTCAGAGAATTAAAAAACAAACAAAACATGACACCCAAGTGATGCCTGAGACTGTTGCCAAAGACATCTGTTCTAGTCTCTATTTTGCCAGGTTATTGGCTCCGTCCAATAGGAATTTGGCTTGTGCTCTAATTGGTGAACTTGGAGAGGGTGATGTGGCCAGTGGACATGGGTTTGGCCGGAATAATAGGAAAGGTCAGGGAGGCCGAGTCATTATCTGAGGCACACATCTGTTTCTGACTGCTGATTTACAGCCACAAAGGCTGATAAAAGCACAATAGTAACATCCAGCAGGTATTATCTGGACTGAGGGGGAGAAATCCCAGCTTCTCATCGGGCCACACGTCTGCCATATTGTTTGACAGGCTAATCTCAGTAGACAGGTGGGGCTGGTTTCAAAGGCAGATGGGCCGCCTGGCTGACAGCCAGGGAGCTACTCCTTCGATTTTTGTTTCTGACGTCCGAATACTTCAGAGGGCCAGTGAGGTGCACATAGCCTGTGGCTGGAGCAGAAGAAAGAGAAGGGAAGCATGTGTGTAACCTTTTTTGGTGCCAGGTATCCAAAGAATATGATTCATGCACATACAAACTATATGGTCTGTTATGGTTTCAATAAATATCTACAAATCATATTAACTAGATGACACATTGATGAGAACATTTGAAATGTTATAATTTATTATAATCTAGTGCTGTTAAAAATATCGCGTTAACTATTTGCGTTAATTTATTTTCTATAACGCTTTAAAATAAATTGATTGCGCGATTAATTT
>JBBPDB010000007.1:12719727-12735699 GCA_037974465.1 Brachypetersius altus | reverse complement strand
ATTTTATTTTTGAAATATTCATTTATCAGCCATTATAAATGCCGATACCGATAGTTTGGAAAATGCCTAATATCGGCCGATAATATCGGCCTGCCAAAAAATCGGTCGGGCTCTAACTAAGTCATAAACTAATGATGTGGCATTTTTCTTTTTTATTAACTCATGACTTATTTCGCTGCATTTTGCTGAATCATGTATGACGTACATGGGGGAAAAAATAGTCTTTCTGTTGAGGCAGCTTTGTTCATGCAGCCTGTCCATGTACTATGCCAAAGCTAAACGTCACTTAATCTCTCTACTGTTGACTTTTTAATTAAATTTTTTTCTTTTATTGCCTCGGGTTTCCTAACATTTACCTTTGGATTATTGATGGTAAAGGGTAAAAGTGCAGTGCTTAAATTCTTTATAACAACTGGTAGAGATATGAAGACCTAATTTATTTCATCTAGTGTTTAAATGTAATGGGCAGTTCTGTTACTGTGGCAAGAATTAGCTTGAGGCTAATTTAATTTATGAGTGTGTTACATATAGTTTCAGTTAAATTTATTCTGGCATGTCTTCATCGTCATCATTCTTATGTGAAAGCACAGCTCCTTCTACACCATCATCTGCTGGTTTTCAGCACAATCTCTGCTCAGGTTAATTTTTTATTTAAAATGATTACATTTGAAATGTCTGCTTGAAATAGTAGTATTTTATATACTTTTATAATTTCCCTTTTTTGTTTAAAGCAGTGTAAACCAATCTGGTGCTAAATGAATAACGATTTTACAGTTGCATCAATTTCACTAATGTATGTAGGGACTATATTTTTGCTGTATTATCAGCTGAACAGACCTGAGGCAATAGACAGTTAAACAGAAAATCAGGTACATCTAAACATGCAGAAACAGGAAGGGGAGGGATGAGGCAGGTTGAAGGCCGGTGCTTGTCCTTGGGAGAAAAACGAAAAAGTAATATTTTCTGGTAAACAGACAAGGACTTTGAATAGAAGGCATGTGCCATGGAGTGGAATACTGAGTGAGGCCACTGATGGAGAAAGGAAGAGAGGAATACAGAGAATAAACTTTCCCCATAACCGCCATCACAATGAAATAAGAGCAGTACTGTAGAACTTACTAAGTATATAATATATAAAATATAATGATTCTATTGAAAAACAGACATTTAATAACAGACATGATTTTTTGGTTCCCTGGAATCTTTGGGCTTTTTCTGAAGGTCTACAAAGCCCTGTTGGGTCTCCTCTGATTATTACTACCAACTATATTAATGAAGTCAAATGTGTTTTGCATTATCTATCCACTGTTATTCTTAAAAACAACAAACACTCAAACATACAAACAAAAAATGTAATGTTAATTTACAACCGGGTATAAAATGAGCATCCCAGGAAGGTGCAGCCTCTCGGAAGTAAAGACAAATAGAGAATCCTAAGAAATCTCAGTACATAAAGGACAAAGCTGAAAACCAATACTGAATGACCTTTATCTTTGTGCCCTCAGATGGCACTGCATTAAACACAGGCCTGGTTGTATAGTAGAACACAGGAACATTTCCAAAAATCATTGTCTGTAATGGTTGTCTTGTAGAAATGACCATTGTCAGCTCACTTCTACATCCACAAATGCTAAAGACTCTGCCATGCAAAGAAAAAGCCATTCATAAACATGATCTGGAATTGCTGCCGCCTTCTCTGGGCCCAAGAGAATTTAGGTTGGAGTGAGGTGAAGTGGAAAATTGTCCTGTTGTCTGACAAATCAAAATTTAAAAGCGTTGGAAATCATGGATGGTGCTTCTTCTGGGCTAAAGAGGAGACAGGCACCAAATCAGCACAAAGCCAGCACCCTTGATGATGATAGTGCATACATTTACAGCATTTAGCAGTTTAGCCAAAGCAAATTCCATTCCCAAACTACAGGGGGCAGTCTTGCTGGAGCAACTTGGGGTTAAGGGCCTTGCTCAGGAACCTATTGGCAGTATGTAAAAGGTAGAATTTGAACCCATGACCTCTTGGTCCAGAGGCAAGTATCCTACCCACAAGGTCACCACCACCCCATGGCATAGGTCACTTGCACACTGTTGAATGATATATATATAGTGTTTTTAGCAACAAATGCTGCCATCCAAAATATGTCTTTTTCAGGGAAGGCCTTGCCTATTACAGCCAGACAATCCTAAACCATATTCTGCTTATATTACAACAGCATTGCTTCATAGACGTAGAGTCTGGATGCTAAACTGAGCTATCTGCAGTCCAGACCTATCACCCACTGAAAACATTTGACATGTCGTGAAATTAAAAATATGACAAAGGAGACCCCGAAATGTTGAGCAGCTGGAATGATATATCAGGCAAGAATGGGCAATTTTTTATTTTCAAAACTCAAGCAATTGGTCTTCTCAGTGCCCAGATGTTTGCAGAATATCATTAAAAGAAAAGGTGATGTAACACAGTGGTAAACATGACTCTGTCCAACGTTTTTAAACATGTTGCTGGAATAAAATCAAGATGCGCATATATTTTCCAAAAAAATAGAATTGTAAATGAGTTTACGTGATTTGCAATTGCTCAGTTTCTGTTTTTATTTACATTTTACACAGTATCTTGACTATAAAAACGGTTCGAAGCAGGTTGCATTTTAAGAAAAAAATGATGGCATTATGAGATATGCATATGTGAATTGCAATACACCTGGAATAATATTTTATAACTTGTACCTCAAGATGTATTATAAACTGACAACTGTTAAAAAAACAAAAGGGCACAACTACTTTTCTGATGCATAATGCCTTTCCCATAACTTTTTGTTTTGCTAGTGTGAGAATAAACAACTGTATGGTGATGCTAAGGATTCTTAGCATATAATGGCATGAAGTTTTAAGCATTATGAAATATTGCTGTTTATTGATCATTCCTTTCAGAGGTAATTATGAATCTCTGAACACAATGTAGCTTTACATTTGTCCACAACAAGTCACTTTGTGTTCTTTTGGGAATCAGTGCAATGTTAGTGCAAGAGTAGATGTATTGTGATCACAGGGAGGCATAAAACTTACCCAAGAATTGAAACAAGAAACATAAAGTGTTAGTTCCAATATAACTTCAAATAATTCAAGACTCTTTACCAGCTAGACTGAAAAGGAGCTGCTCATTCCTTCACCCAGACAATTGTTCCATTATGTCTAGACACAATGTGTTTATGGCTCGTATCTCTTCTGTAAATTCCACCAAGATGGTCTCTCCTCCTGTTAAGTTGATTTGTCCCCCTAGGGTTCTGTTTTGTTAGCCTTAGCTTGAACCCGGTGTGTTGGCGAGCACCCGTGTGCAGCCAAGCTGCTAAACGACTCTTTGATAAATCACCCCCCACCCCAACGGCTGCTGTAGCCTCCGTCGCCTTTCCCCTATCTACCTCAATCACCATTACCTTCATGACTGCACACCCCCAGAGGTCATATTCAGCAGGGAGAACAAAAATTGCTCCCCATTCTCTATCTACAATTTACTTCGCTCACCTCTCCTCACTAGTTTTCTCGCTGACTCGCCCCCTTAATTTCTTCCCATTCTTGTTGTACATAATATCTCAAAGTAGTGAACCCACATTGATTTGGACTCAAATAGACACAGCTATCAGAGGACGTAAAGTAACCGATGGTGGTCTGGAATCATGTGGGATTGCAGAGGCACTCGTAAGAGGCATGCATTTATGTGCAAATGCAGTGTGTTAGCTACTGTACAGTCCCATGGTGATTTTATTCATGGGAAATCAAGTCCCAAGAGGTTTCGAATGGCTGTCGCCAGGTGCTACCGCCAGAGATATTTATCATTCTTTCAGCCACAGAGAGCCATCAAAAAGCAGTTTGTTCATAACACTCGCTAACATCAAGACTGCTCGCCTACCTCCCGCCCTACTAGGCAAGTGTGGTGGACAAGCTCTGTAAGCTGTCGATACATGACCCTATGGAGCAATTAATGTGAATAGTTTAACCTTTCATTTCAGCTTCCTGGAGAAATCATTGTGACTTCATAACCCAGGTCGTCAATAACTCCTCAACACACAGGCCATTTTCAGAAAGGTTAATAAGTGTAACCTGCTCCTCTTTGGGCTGTCTTATGTTTTGAGCCCTGCCATCCATGTTTTTCAGCTCAGTGGTTCCTTCTTTCCCCATTTGTTTGTGTTTTCATTAAGGACATGTCTTTGTAAGCCTGCGGGTGCACTTGTAAAGCTATCGATCCTGTAAACAGGATTTTTTCTCTCCTTAACCCAATGGAGGGAATCTGATTTGATAAAATCTATTCTTTTAATTAGGCCTCACTGTGTAGCTGTGTAGACAACAACTGAATCACCAGCCGGCTTATGCCCCCCTATACCCACTGACTAGGGACCTGACCCTCGATTTCCTCTGGAACTATGGTGTAGATGGGATTTCTGATGTTATAATGACTGTTAGGAAATAATTTAGCATGTATGGGTGACACTACCATGATTGATGATACCACTAGTGCTATATCAGGGTTGCCACGGGGTAGTAAAAGGTAGTAATTAAATTGGGCCAAATTAAGGCCAGTAAAAAGTAGTAAAAAGTAGTAAACGTCATCTGACGAGGTAGTACATTTTCGAACCCCCATCCAACTGGGCCTATGGTTTTTCAATTTATGTAACTTACGTGCATCTCCTTAAATGACTAAACTTACGTAAATTTATTTTTCATGTTGCGAGTAGGACCTGAGTGTCAGGAATGATGTCACGTGACACACACTTTGAATCAAGCCTTTTTCAGACCAATCACAGCATGCGAGGTTTGCGCTTACTCTCAAAAACCAGCAAAAACGCGCTGCTCTCACTGCCGAGCTCAACGCAAAAAGTAGGCGTGGTTTTCTAAACTCTCCTGTCCCGGCTAGCTCTGTTAGCACCAAGAAAGACTATGCTGTGTGCTGCACACTCAGAGACTTTTAAGATTAGCTTTTCCTCCAGACCTGCTTTGTGTGCGTGTGTGTGTTTGGACCGGCCAGACCGAGCACTAGCCCGCTTCGATGCTTGGATTCTATTGGTCTTGCGAAAATGCGTCATGGCGCGCAGCTGTGTTGCGGCGCACAAGCCATAAAAAGTAATGGGTTTCAGAGCAAAACGCAGCGCAGGCCGCACTCGGTCTGAAAGTGCAGGCCACATTCGGTCTGAAAGCGCCTTCAGTACCCGGCTGGCTTGCTGCCAAACCTCTGCGCGAGTTCGCTAATAGTGTATTTTAGATCTGGGCAAATGCAAATTTTCAGACCTCTGGCCGGAGGAATCAACGTTTACGGACCGGCTTAGGCCAGTAGTTTACAACAGGCGAGAGGCTTATTACATAGAGTCGAGTAGCCACCAAGCCAGGATTCATTCTCTCTCTCTCTCTCTCTCTCTCTCTCTCTTTATTATTATCTAGTTTCCTCCTTTTTTCAAGGCCCTGATTAAACAATTTGTTTCAAATTCCAGTGTGCAGCTGTTCATTCTAAAGGTCCAGTCTGTATTTGAATTGTTATGCTATAGGTTTTTTGACATATTAGTAAAACCTATGGACTCAGGCCTATTGTGACATCTTGATAAATCCTGCTGATTAAGCCCTCACTTTCTATCTCTCTCTCTCTCTCTCTCTCTCTCTCTATTTGGTCAGTTTTTGTGTCCAGTTAAGTTATAATTACCTCGTACCTCATTAAGTTGTGAGGAAATACGTTATTAATTCATTTTGGAAAGGTATTTAATTGCTTTACTCGTCACTTCACTTCACTTCACACTTTACGCTGCTACAGTTGAAGCTTGACGTCGTGCTGGTAGTAAAAAATATTGTGAAGGTAGTAAATTCAACTTAAGAATCTCTGTATAAACCCTGTATATTGTACTTTAGACAGAACACAAAGTTGCGGTTTACTAGATATATGCATATAATTCATGTGTAATGTGTCATAGTATAATAAGCTTTAAAATTATTGCTTTAAAGTGGAAGCAACATAATACCAGAATTTAAATTTTCTATTAGTCTTTTAATCATAAAATGTTAACACAACTTAAAGAACAGATAAAGAAAAACAGAAAAAGAGAAACACTGAGTTAAAATGTTTTAAAATGACAGAGTTGATTTATTGTTTACTGTATAATATCTTGTGGTAGATAAATTCCCAATCTACTCTCTTTCACTGATGCATATAGAGTTGTGATTGATTATTTATTTATGTATAATAGATGAATGCTGATTGAGTGCAGGTTAACACAAATGTGCTTGTAGTTAACTCAACAAAGATCCTAGACAGGTTGACAAACTTTCCAGTGCAGCACATTTCGAAAGCTTGTCCACTTGTTGGAGGTAAATGAAGCTGTTCTTTTCTCAGTAATAATGCATCTCACAAGCTCTTGTGAAGCCTTTAGCCAGGTAATTTATGGCTTATGCGGAGTAAACGGCTGCACACACCATGGAGAAAAAAAAGCTGATCATTATTCATCTTTGTGCAAGTTCTCAAACTTGTCCCGACAGATTGCAGATACAGACACAGCCCGCTTGGTTTTGCTGAGCTTTCAACTTAAGTGGAGCAAAGCAGAGAGATTAATCCTGTGAAAACAAAGATTTTTTTGGAAATTAAACGACAAGACACAATTTTCCACCCCACTGGCCTGCTGCACGGGTGCTGGAGGCAGACGGCTCAGGAGATGGTTGGGAGTGGGGTGTGTGTGTGGTTTGAGTGTGTGTGTGTGTGTGTGTGTGTGTGTGTGTGTGTGTGTGTTAAAAAGGAGAAAAAGAAGAGTTACATGATGCTACCTCGAAAACATTCCTGCTAATGCAGTATCTGATCAGTGCACATATCTGTTAAGGAATCATCATGTTCATATTACAGAAAATGAAGAAGAAATAGTTTTGCGTTGCTTTTACCGAGCAGTCATGTTTTTCTGTGTACACATTCTGAAAGCTGTCCACTCCCCTTTGTTAACACTGGGAATCTGATTAAGCAGCATGTGGTACAGAGCTGCACAGGGAGGCTTTTAGGAACTGCATAACAATATTGGATGCCTGAATTATAAATATTGGACCTCATGATAAATTCATTCTAATTCAGGACCATTCAGGCACTTAAGTTTGGTCTGAAATATTTAAAGAAAATGTTCAAGTATTTATAGACAAATGGTCAGTCAAGGTTTGCTGAATAGTGTTCACTTGAAACCCCACACATGCTGACTTTGCTAGTTTAACGAGCAAAACCAAAAATCCACCACTAACATTGGACATAATGGCCATATTAAGCTGCACCTGCCATACAGAGTGCATTTCCCAAGCCCGACAAAAAGCTTGTTTATATGGATGCCATGGTTAATTTATTCCTTTATTCATAAATTCAGTCTATCCATCATTTAGTCAGCTAGTCAGTCACTAGGGCATTAACACACTCTAAAAATTGTTGTTTGCTTTAATTACTTTATTTATTTAACACTGAGTTCAGCTTGAATGTTGTGTATTTCAGTCACTGTCAGCATGACAACCCAGCCAAAGAGCCATTTTGTGAAGGGTCTTTAAACCTTTAAAAGATTGTTCATTCTTTCACATTTATAAAAACGAGTCATTGGATTAGAGAACTAAATGGTTAATATATGGACCGCCTCAAACAAGCCTTCTTGCTTAACAGCAATGGAAGACTGCCTTGATCAAGTGCCTCATCATGATTAACTTCATTCCTCATGTAATTCTCACTGTTCACTTATGATTAAATCACTGAGATGGATGCAAATACCAGGTATTTCCAATACCTCAGAGATGGCAGAGATGATCACAAGTCATTTTTACAGAGTCCAAGTCAAGTCTCAAGTCTTTGAGTGGTAACGTTTACAAACGGCGACTCTAAATGTGGGATTTTTGAGCTGTAAAAACGTTGAGCTCTGAACGGTTAGAAGATATGCTAATTGGCCACGCCCCATGATTACAATTGGCTGTTGCTTAGCAGTGGGTGAGGCTGCGTGCTGTGATCTGCCCTCACCAACATGGAGGATTTTCCTTAAATGATCTTAAATCTAAATGTTAAATATGAAAAATATATCTCTCTCTCTTGGCCCGGTGACCCCTTTCCATCGACCACTCGGAAACTGTTATTAGCTGAAAACCGTTCACCTCGGACAAAAGTAATGGGACACCAGGGCGAGGTGAATGGTTTTCAAGTCGTTGGAAAGAGTGCGAGATATAAATAAATAATTCCACGAAATGAAGTCCTAGTCAAGTCTCAAGTCATTGAGGGGAAAGTCTAAAGTCAAGTCACAAGTCTTTCTTTGTGCGACTTAGGTGTGACTCAAAGAAAGAGTCTCAGACTCGAGTCCCCATCTCCGGCACCTGGTTGAATAACTTGCCTATACAGTCAAACAAAGTTTGCATGTTCTGCCAAGTACCAAATGTTGGTGCAGGTGTCAACATAAAATTAAACCCAATTTAACAACATTTATGGCAATATATATCATACAGAAATCTTCCAGTAATATTTAAGAGGGATAAAAATGCAATGGGTGGTAAGTAAAGTGACAATTAAATCCTGAAGTACAAATTCTGAGGCTTTTACAAAAATGGCTCTTTAGGGAATCAAAATGCTGCTTCTGTGAAATTGTTCAAAGAACTGGAATGCACTCATCGGTTTTACTGCTTCTGGTAATCTCTACATTTGAAGACCATTTTCTCCCTGTATAAAGTGGAAGTCAAATATCTATGTGATCTCAAAGTGAAGAGAGACTTTGGCAGGTAGCTGCTAACTTATGCACCAATTACTGTAATTGTTCTCTTTTTTCCATCATGTCATCTAAAGAGTGAGACACGACACGGCCTGCAGAACAGACAGGGAAAATTGGTCCCTTGGAGGCCCTCTCAAGCTTGTTACTGCTTCTCAAAGAACAGTAGTGTGCATGCGCGTACACACACACACACACACACGCTTGCACACACACACACTCCAAAATCCAAACTCAAGTTTTCATTCAATTAGAGCAAATCGATATAATGAAACAAAAAAAACATACGAGGAGTGAATAGCTGGACTTTGAAGTGCCTTGTTCATTAGGGCACAGTCTTTCATGAGGTATTCACAAATAAACTAAATCGGCACAGAGCTACACATGAGCATACACACACTCTGATCCTGATTGCAAGAGAGTCTCTAGATTTTTTTTTCTTTTTTGATCTGTGCCAGTTGCAAGAATTTTTTTGCTTTTCTTTTATTTTCACAGAAAGCAGCAGAAAAAAAAATGATGGTATTGTGGTGATGGTGTACCTTACTTGACCCTCAGAGTAGAGAAACCCAAAGACATTGCACATTCTTCAACGCAGGTTCCTATATGGTTTGTGAAAATATGTGACTATCAATTACCTCCAATAAACCTTTAATCTGAGGTGCTTTAAGCGTATTAGTATTTTTAAGCTCAAACCTTATTCACAAACTACAGGATCATCCAATGAAAGGTTCCTTAGGGGAGCAAAAAATGGTTCCTCTGTGGCATTACACCAAATCGCTCTTTTCTGCCAAAAAAGGAACCCTTATGCTGCTCTAAACACGATTGACTTGTGCATGTGAAGAACCTTCACATAATCTAAAGATTCTTGATCAGTTTAACACTTCTTTCTAGAGCCTTTACATCCAATCATATGTGGATATGATTTAATTGGCTTTGACTAAATCTTTCTTATGCTACCAATACTACCAAAAGAGTAGTAGATACCTAAATGAACTCACATTTTCATAACAAACACATATTAATGTAAAAGCTTATGATCATTGTCCAAAGAAAACAAAATAGGCAACAATGAATACAGTATGAAGCAAAAGGCAAAACTATTTCTAAATTTCTGTGTAAGGTAATGTAAACATATCGTATATATCTATTTGTCTATGTGGTCCATTCATTGTGAAAGCTTCACACATTGTAAGTGGCAGAAAAATGTGTTTTTTTATGGCTGGTGATGTTATGCTTAAATGCAAATTACATTTGTTTCTAAGACAAATTGCCTCCAGCAAGTTCTTTTTTAGAAACAGCAAGGTCTCAGCATGTGTGTTCTCTTCCTGCTGAAAAACCTTCCAGGTGGCGTATCATGAAACTGCTTGAAAGAACGCCAAGTGCATGTGAATTCTAAAAGTTTGTAAATACTACATTCTAAACTTAAAAAATATTATTTTTTGGTCTATGTAGTGGTCAGTGTTCTTTAAACTAAAAATTGTTCTTATGCAAAAAACATCTGTTGAAAGGTTCTTTAGAGAAACAAAAACAGCTCTTTGATGGTTTCGCTTAAAGATCTTTTTCAGCAGCTTAATATTTCATTTGTGCAGGCTTGAACTGTTGGGTTTCTCCTTCAGACCCACCCTCCACCACCACCGTCTTTTTTAATCTTGTACTTACTGAAGCAGATAATAACTGTAATACAGTGGAATAATCCAAATTCACAACAGACTCCATGCTGAGTGCCGAGTTCCTGAGTGTTCATAGTAATATAGAGCAAATTAATTTGAGGAGTTATCATAAAACAGAACAAAACTGTCAGTTTCTCTATCCACCCCCTCTCTCTCACACAAACACACACACACACACACAGCCACATAGTTTTTCTCTCTCCCACAGCATGGTTCTGATTCAGAGAGCGAGGGATTTTGATGTGTGAGAGGGACACATTAATCTGATGTGCTGTAGATAGACTCTGTGTGTCCAGACTTTGTGTGTCATCTTCACATGAGGGGTGTGAGTCAGGGAGGGGGTAAGTGTGTTGAGGAGGGGTCCCACTGTGCAGGGGCAGGTAATTTCATTACCGTCTCCCACCCGAGCGGAAGAGGTTCCGACAGTTCTGTCTAATCAGAACATGGAATCGGAGACTCAATCATCGCTGTCAGGAGCTGTAATTAGTGCAGCCTCGTCTTAATTAAAACTTCAGCTCCTAATTAAGAGTCATTGTTTACCTTGCAGCAACTGCACTGATATGAGTGTCATTTCTTGCCTTTCTTGGCCTTGATCTCACTCAGCTCAGGGCTGTTTTTGCCACTTTTCTTCCCTTTTATTTATGTTATTCTTGTCAAGGGAGAAAGAGGTGGGGGGCCTTGAGGTAAACCTCCAGCTCTACCAATTATTCTGTGTTTGCTGATCTTCTTTGGAAAGTCAATAGTGGAATGTTTCGTTAGCCGCACCTTCCCGGGGGGTGGGGCACTGAAAGCGCAAAAGAAGAAGCCATTGTTTCAGATAAGGATCTCACCGACCACTCACAAACACACACACACAGAGATGGAGGAGAAAATAACTAGTCCAGGAGCAATAGAAAATAGCAATACCACACAGTTACTCACAAAAGCCCATTAATAGTCCATCCACTATAAAACCAGATTTTCTGATTTTCAGGAGTTTGTAGTAAAGCATTTCATCTCATAAGTGTCCCGTTTCAGGGCCTCTCAGAGGCTCAGCGGAGAAGTGCTGCCTGCTTCTTTTATAGCCCCAATAACTTTTAGAGTCAATGGATTGTACATAAAATATTACTGTGAAAGACCTATAGGACTGACCAAAAGGGTTTCTTTTTGCCTCAAACACATTACCCTTTTGAAATAACTCCACATAAACATAACTCACCAGCTGCCACTTTTATAATGCCACATTAAGTTTACGTAGGCAGTTCTTTCACCCAGTCAATTTTAGGCGTACAAGGGAGGTTGGCATGAAGATACTTTCTAAGCAACTTTAAAAATGTAATTGATTCCATGAAGGAAATGTTTATTGATAAAACATAAATGATTACTCAAAAATATATACATAATTGCCACCCTTTGCTTAAATGCTCTGTTGCTAAAGATCTTTAGATTGTAAGCCTATATGACATGCATATCTTTACTGTCATAACAAAACCTCATGAACATGAAATAATGAACGTACAGAAGAAGGGAAAATATGTGATGTGGAGCTAAAGTGAGTCTATTCTAATGAACATATTTTGCATCATGGAATGTAAATGGAAGCTGACAGTATATACTGCATTCAACACCCCCCCACCCCCCCACCCCCACACACACACACCTGAACTGAATGTTTGAATGTCTGCTAACATCTTCCACCCCAACTGCCACAGGAATACCCTTTATTTAATATATACTGCATTCTCTGTACTGCTGCTGCTATTCTTTGCTTCCATTTCGCTACTTGTATCTTTGCACACGTAATGACCCTGGGGTTAGAATACAGTATTTGTCATTATACTGTATTTATTCACATTAGTAATGTTTACTGCACTGTACGTTGTCTTGTCCTGTAGTGAATGTGAAAGTGACCATTCTGTCATATGTGAACACACCACAGCACACAGTGTGAACAGCACAAAATTCTTCCTCTTCCACCAAGAGAAGCACCGGGCAGCCAGGATCACAGTGCCCGTAGCATGTGGGGACGGTACCTTGCTCAGGGTACCTCAGTGGTGCTTAGCAGTCTTGGGAATCTAACCCACAACTTCCTGATCGCAGGGCGAACGCCGTAACCACAAGGCTACCAGCTGGAATACACTATAATAGTGTATTCCAGTCCTGCCTGCATTTATGTAGTTATGTGGTGTTCTGTTTTTTGTTCTCTGCCTTCTTTACTCTACTGTGTATTTGGTTGAAATGACAGTAAACCTACTTGACTTGTAGATACTGAGTTGTAGATACTACCATGAAGGGAATTCATCAGTATTAACATGATCTGTTCAAAGTAGGAGCAAAAAAGGCTAAACATCTTTTGCCTTTTTGCTACTATATTACAATAAACTTGATAGCAAGTGAGTTATTACATATTTTCACCTCAGGAATCCTTTGAAAGATGAGAATGTATGATGGAGGGTGGCTCTTTTAAAAGGTTATATATTATGTCATGGACAAGCGCAGTAAATTCAACCTCTTAAACTCATCTCCTGACCCGGAGGGACAGATGGTTGCAAGGTTTATGGTCCAGTTTAGGACATGTAGATATAACAGTGTACCTGACACCATAATCAATCTATCTATCAGTAGCTGATGGAATTTATTTTGCTCAAAAAAACTATACGACTTATTTGGCTGTCTTTGAATCCTACTTATGCAAAAAGACCCCATGTTTAGACTCCTTAATGAGCCCGCATAAACAATAGGGATGCACCGAAATGTTTTTTTGGTTTTTTTTGGGCTGAAATCGAATGAGGAAACACTTGGCTGAAAACTGAAACACTGAAAGAAAATATACCAATTCTTGGCAATATTGCCATTATGGCTGGGACTGTGTACTCAATGCAAAAGTCAAGCATTGCAGTTGCATAAATTAATGGTTCAAAGAATAGATCTGTTACAAAACTATGGAAATATTTATTTAGCATTCAAACAATGCACAATATAAAATAAAATTTGAAATAAAATATTTTACTTGGCCCCACCCATGAAGAGCCTAAAAGCAAGAAAGCTGAAATTGTACTGTCCTCATCTAGATGTAACAACTTAGTGAGGTAAGCTCTGTTTCAAGAACTTGAAGAGACGTCCTGTTCCCTTTGTTTATTTATTTTACGTTCTCCACATACCTTTATAAAAGCATTAATAAAAGCAAAAACATTATATACATACAAGCGATGCCTCTGCTGAAGATTTAAAGATGTACTGCGCACTCTTCACACACAGTTCACTCTGTCTGTCCGTACACACAATGTCTAAATAAAGTCTGTATGAAAGAAATGGAAATCCTGAAATAAACATATGTAAATAAAAACTGAACTGGCTGAAGGGCAGAACATTCCCCGTCTGACCTAAAAGGTCACTGTTAACTATGACTTTTGGCAAAAGAAGAACTACGTCTGACACTGGTCTTAAGAAAAGCTTAATTGAACCTTGCTCCGATGTTTTAAGCTCCACCTTCCGAATTCTGCCGTCTTTCCCAGGGAAGACAGCTGTAATCCTTGCCATTGGCCATCTGTTACGTGGTGCTTGGTCATCCTTCAGGAGAACAACATCTCCTTCTTTCAAATCTCTTTGAGTTTCTCTCCATTTTCTCCGGGATTGCAGAGAAGGGAGGTACTGCTGATGCCAGTGACGCCAGAATTGGTCTGCACTTGTCTCCACTGTTTTCTGAAAAAGTCCTTGTCAGTGTAGTTTCCATGTGGGGTAACCCCAACCTTCTGAGTGAGAAACATTGCAGGGGACAATATGAAGGGTGCCTTAGGGTCAGTAGAGACTTGTGCAAGAGGTCTAGCATTGATTATCGCAGTCACTTCCATCATTAGGGTGCACAGGACATCGTGGGTGAGTTGAATTTTCTCCTGAAGTAGGATAGCATCCAGGATCCATCTTGACAAGCCTATCATGCGTTCCCATGAGCCTCCCATATGGGACGCATGAGGAGGATTGAACACCCATGAGCACCCTTGATGACTCAAGAATTTCTGGACTACAGCATCAGGTTGTTGGGCTGTTAGTCCCAGTTCCTTCGCAGCTGCTTTAAAATTGTTTCCACACTCTGACTTTTTTTGCTTTGCTGGTCCACGGATTGCAAACGCCGCAGTGCTTTAATGCAACTGGAAGTATCCAAGGAGTCGATGACCTCTATGTGTACAGCACGGGAACTAAAGAGCATCGCCCACCCTTTACTTTGAGCCTGTCCACCTCTAGTTCGTCTACTGACGACTGTCCATGGTCCAAACACGTCCACTCCTACATTTGTGAAGGGTGGACATGTCTGTGAGCGTTCCAGAGGTAAGTCGGCCATAATTTGTCCTTCTGTTTTATGCCGCAAGTGTCAGCACACTACACATTTGTGTAAGACTGAAGCAACAAGCTGCTTTCCGCCAACAACCCAGAAGCCTGCCGCTCGGAGGGCCCCTTCAGTGAAGTGGCGACCTTGATGTTGTACCTCTTCGTGGAACTGTAGCACTAACAGCAGAGAAACATGACTGTTTTTGTGCAAGATGATGGGATTATTTTCCTCCGTGCTCAAGTCGGAATGTTTTAATCTGCCGCCAACGTGAATCAGGTCACCTACAAGAATAGTATTGAGCTTCTGAAGAGAACTGCTTTTGGCTACAGCTTGTTTGAGTTCAAGTCTGCAAATTCTTTAAAGAAGAACTCTTCCTGAGCCGCTTTTATGATGATGTGTCTGGCTTGAGACAACTCATCTACAGTACATGGCAGACTACAGTGGTGCCAGCCTCTACATTCATTAGACTTGTGTTTGAAAGCTTTGGCTATGTGGGTAAGGAATGCAGTGGCCCTAATGAGTGAACGCATGGATGAAAATCGCCTGAAACGTGTAGCAAAAAGGTTAGTTTTCTGAGCCTGAGTCACATATCCATGTCTGATTCTGGGTTCACAAGCTTGAATGCTTGCTTAGTATCTTGCTCAGTGAGATATTGCTTATACAAAAAGGCTGGGCCAGTAAACCATGTTGTTTGTGCCAGCTGGGATGCCAGAACTGACCTGGATGCATGGTCAGCTGGGTTGTCTTCTGTATTGATGTAAAAACACTGACCAGGAGTTGTGGACTGGCGAATTTAACGGATGCGATTGTGAACATAGACATAGAAGCATTTGGTTTGATTGTAAATGTAACCAAGTATTACCTTGCTGTCACAGTAGAACTTGATAGCATCTATCACTGTATCTAATTCATCTTGAATTAATTCAGCAACTTCCACAGCCAATACTGCAGCACACAATTCCAACCAGGGGATTGTGGGTATTGATTGTGGGGCTAACTTGGCTTTTCCTAAAACAAATCCTACTTCAATATGTCCCTCAGCCTGTAAGGTCCTTAGATATGCTACAGCTCCAATGGCCTTGTTGGATGCATCAGAGAACACACACAGCTCGGAGCGTACGGCTTTGGAGAGTGATGTTGCAGTGTATGCACGGGGAATGTGCAGTTTGCATAGATCATGCGGTGAGTCTTGCCATGCTTCCCACTCTTTGTGCTTTTCTTCTGGGAGAGGTGTATCCCAGTCACACATACCTGCACTTAGTTCTCT
>JBBPDB010000007.1:12689931-12701237 GCA_037974465.1 Brachypetersius altus | reverse complement strand
CAGGACCACACCCCTAAATGCATTGAGGCAACTGCCATGTGATTGGTTGATTAGATAATTGCATTAATGAGAAATTGGTGTTCCTAATAATCCTTTAGGTGAGTGTATATATGTCATATTTAAAAAGTAAATGTACAGTAGAAATAATATTTAATGCAATTAATGTAAAATAAGGCGGTTTGTGTGTCCACACATTTACTTACGTACTTACTGCCCAATGGGAGGGTAGGCATATGCTTCCTCTGAGTCATGTGAAACTAGCCACTGCATCTTTTTCAACTACAGCAAATGCAGGGTACTGAACAGCTTAACACACCTGGAAGTGAATGCTAGTGTAAATTCTATTACAGCAGCTAACAGATGCCCATAGTGTGATGCCACATGCAGAAAGTGTGAAGCCAATTGTGCTCTTTTGGACTCTCGGCCATGGATGGCTGCATTACCACCGGGGATTGAATTCACAATATCCTGATGATAGGGCCTGCACTTGACAGTTGCACCATTTGGGAGCCCAATGTGTGTATATTAATAATTATAATACATTCTCACCCTGATCATATCATACCCTTCCCAATGACAACTTAATATAGTGAATCTGATGATGCTTGCAGGGCTAATGTGAGTTGCACATGCATCTACTATAACTAAGCTCTGCATTTCACTTTGGAAGAAATTGTAATTTCTCCTGAGATTATCTGTACACAGTATTACATTATCTTTTCCGGAAGAAACAGTGACATAGAGGGACTTAATGAGAACCACACAAATCTCTTCCCTATTAAATTGTCAGCCACTTCCCATTTGGCTTCTCATACCTCTTTCATCCTGGACACACTTTCTTTACAGTAATTGTATGCAAATAGAATGAGCAGTTTTGGGGGACAATGAGCAATTAAAAAGAACCACCCCGCCTCCCCAAACCCACTGTGTTCTCAGCTGTATAAAGATGCCCAGCAGCCAACTAGCCTGGCTAGTTCTTCCCTGCATGTGAGAGGCTGTTACTTTGTGACCAGACTTTCTTCTTCTCCTCAGAGCAGAGGAAAAGAGAAGCTTATCTGCATTAAAGAAGCTGTCACCGACACCCTGACACATGCTGGAAATACTGCGGCTTCCTTCTTGGCAGAGGTTCTGTCTCAGTGAAGCCCTACAGCAGATAACCCAGGACCTGGTGAGGCAGAGAGAGAGGGAGAATGCCAGCCTTATCTGGAGGCCCACAGTGAGAAAGAGAGGGCTAATCCATTACTGTTCCAATCACAGCAGCCGCCTCTGAAAACAGCCCCCCTGAGCAGCAGAATGAGACCGCCAGCAGCGGCGGGAGGTTACACACACTCTCAAGCATGCAGACGCATGGACATTTACCACAGTGCTGCGAGAGCACATAGTGTTTCTAAGAAAAAAAGTTCATTTTCATCTTTTTAAGGAACAATATTCATCACAAAGAAAGTTCTTTCTTTCTTGGGGAAAGCTGGATTTGGTAAAGCAAATATTTTCTGCTTAATTAAAATTACGCAGAAAATGAAGGGCAGTGAAGTCAAAGAAGATGCTCACACTGGTAGCACCTCTAGTGTCTTAAATTATGCTGTGAATGTTCCAGGTAATGTACCATTTAACATTAAAACCACAGCCAGGTGACATGGGGAACACTGATTATCTGTTTACAGTGGCACCTATCAATCTGATATATTAGGTAGCATGTGAATGGTTGGTTCTTGAAGTTGGAGGAAAAATAGGCAAGTGAGAGAATCTGAGTGACTTTGAGACCAACATGACCAGAGGGTGATGGTTAGACATCTGGGTAAAAGCGTCTTCAAAACAACAGATTTGTGGGCTGTTCCCAGTGCAGTTGTTCGTACCTACCTGGGAGATGAAAAGCTAGCCCATCTGGTCTGATCCCACAAATGGTATGTTTATGGGGCTGCATGGCCACAGACAGGTCAGAATGCCCATGCCGAGGGGCATGTAAACATCAAAGCCATACAATGGAGCAATGAACGAAGGTGGTCTGGTCTGACGAATCATGTTTACTCTTACATGTGGATGGACAGGCACAATTGTGCTGCTTATCTGGGGGATATGATTGAACATCTGCAAGTTGTGCTACACAAATTAGTTCAATTGAATTAGCCCAACCTCTCAACTCACAGGACTCTGCAAATGGTCTGCTGCAAATGTCTTAGTGCCAGATAATGGAGCACACCTTCTGCAGGCCATACCTTGACAGACAAGGTGGACAGACACATAATTAGACAGGTGGGTTTAATGTAATGACTACTGCATTTGTTGTTTCAAAGTAAAAATGAAAAAGAATGGTCAACAGAAGACTACATTTAAATACAAAAAAAAGTATGTTGTACTGGTAGACTGTTTTAGCCTAAAAGGATTCATTTTGTGCTTTGAACCTACATAGCAATCAGCATTTATCTTTGCTTTCTAAAAACATTGTTATCCAGTTGATTAAGGGGTGAATAAAACACACAGAGAAAATCGTGCCTTGATTGCATTTGATTTAGTGATGCACATAATTTCCACAGGAATTAAATATCTCATCCACACAGTTGCCACCAAAACAATGTTCCTTTCTTGGTATTAGTAACTCATGAGTCACTCATGCTGGAATGGTGTTCTATCTCTTTAGTCAGTATTATTTGAATTTAATAGTCTATACATCTTATTTATTTGTCACGTTTTATCTGACTGTTGTAAACATTTGCTTTTATTGTTTTTGAACATTTAATTTAAAAGCTCATAAAACGTATATAATGTGTTGCCTGTATAGATGTGGGTTACAGGAAATTACTTTTTTTTTTATCAAGATAGGAATGCCTGTGTACATCAATGTAAACAGCTTTTAAGCTTTTAGGCATCATTTATATTGATTCTTTCATTGTGGAAGTTTTTTTTTTTTAAATCCAGCAACAAGATTTGTACTTTCTATTATGCATATTTTAATCACATTTTAATCACATATCACATTTGAACGAATTTATTTTTTGTGCTCAAGTTCAATAGGTTATGTAAGTGACAGCATTACGGATGCTTAGCAGGAGGTCACGCCTCTGACTTTGGATGTTTATAAGATTATTTTACACCAGGGGGTCTGTATTTGTGCTCAAAAGGGTCAAAGTAAAAGTGGATTTTATTCCATGAAGCAGGAGTTCTGAGACCAACTGATTAAACAAGAAGAATCAGGTGAACTCTGGCTTACTTGGAATGAAAACCTGCACCCCTTTTTAAATAAGATTGAAAACCCCATTTTAGACCAAGAAAATCCCAAAAAAGAAGAGAGTGGTGTCTAACAAACTTCATTTCTTCTGAGGAACAATGCTGGGTGTACAAAGAACTTAATCATTCAATACTCAAGCACTTGCTAGTTTTGTTTTCAAGCTGTGTACTCACCAAAATACATTGAATTTATACACCACTGCAATAGTGCTGGATGGTTTACCTGTAGAGAAAAAAGTGGCCTTCTTCAAAGTTGTTTCGACTGCATTGTTTATAGATGTGCTCTCATCTAAAACATGCCATGGACACACTCCCCCCACGCACAGAAAGGGGTGGTGTGAGTGCAGCTTTAGATGCTTGAATGGACCGTGTTAATAGCTATGGCCTTGGAACTTGCTTCTATTGAAACTGCAGATAGGGATCAGAAATAACCTACAAGACAGGTGACCCTCAGACTGCCCTGGATTGAACAAAGGGGACAGGAAGAGGGAGGTGATGCTGCTGGTCAGGGTCTTGTTCTTGCTGTCCAGGGGCAAACACTTGCGCTGAATACCAATCGAGGACATGGGCAAACAAATGGCGAAAATCCTGTTTTTTTTTTCTCTTCTTTTAAAAAAAAATTTAATACAGCCTCAGCCGTTAAGCTGGACGTGATGGGTAGTCAGTATCATAAACATATGGGAAATGGTCATGGATGGAATTTTCCTGATGACAAGCATGATAACAGTGGTGATCCTCACTACTGCTAACTGTTAGGTAGCATGCACATTTTCCCTTGCATGTCTATGTGTCAGGACAATCATCAATGTGTGACAGTTGAGAACCGCCCACGTCAAAGTGCGCTGTTTCGTGGGTCACAAAGCGCAGAGAAGAACATCATAGCAGGGTATTAGGAGTCTCCAACTGCCTTGCACACCCACATATTACTCACAGCACTGAGCTCTGGCTGAAAAACAGGATTAGCGCCCCCTAAATAGCAGCCATTCAAGACTAGAGCTTAGCACTGAATGCTTCCAATTATTGTCGTGTCAAATCTGGGTTAGACAGGAAAAAAAATCTGAACATTTAAAAAAAATAAATAAAAAAAAAGCTCTGGAAGGTTTTGGAGAGATAAAGGGTCTGCGATTAGAATTAAGAAGGCTATTAATGGTTGCAGTGTTGCAAAAGCATTTTTACATTTTTTAAGAAAAGATGCTCATTTCAAAATCGTTGTTTGTGTTCAACAAATGTGAGCCTTCAGTACAGACTCCTTGTTTATTTTCTTTTTTTTGTCCCGTTTCTCTCCGGTTTCAGTGCAAATGACAAAACCCTCATGGAAGACCACGGGGATGTTCTTGCCTAATTCCACAAGGACCGTTTTCGTTTTTCCGAGAGCAGATCAACCTCTATGAGTCTGCTGAGGGCTGGCTGTCATAACGCATGGGCCGGACAGCGGAGGTCTGTTAGAGGAATGCACCAGAGGCCGTTTTATGTGTCTGTCTGCGAGGCTGCAGTAATTCATCACTCCTCGCGGTAATCCTTCTCCTCTGTCTGCTCTAATTGTCTCTCCAGTGAGGTGCGCTCCACAGGCCATGGCTGTCACGGCCTTGACCTCGCCCCTGGGCTCCTCACAGCACCTCCTGCAGGCCCGGAGGAGATGGCACAGCCTTCAGAGCTGCACGTCATCTGGCCCCAATGCGGCGTGTGAACAATTAATGCAGTCAAATTCCCTTAGATTAAAAATAACAATATCAATTCCAGACGCACGCTATGTAAATTCAGATTAATTAAAAATTGTATATCGGCCCAGGAATAATTGGTTCCCAATCATCTGTGTAATGAGAAGCATTTGATTAATGTATCAGAGAAGTGAAAAATAAATTATCTGCATTCAAATACATTATGTGCATTAGACGGGTTTTCATTTGTTTTTATTTTTTTTAAAGCAAGAAACAATGACAAATATGTACAACCCTAGAAGAAAGTAAAACATGCATTGAGGAAATGAACAGAAATTCCTTCAGGTCTAAGGTTTCTAAGGTTTTAGTGCACAAATGCTTGTATGCTTTTGCTGTGAAGTCTGCAAAAAGCATGTGGGAGTGAGTGTGCATAGGCCTGCAAAGATCAGTGTCGATTATAGCTTTATGCACTGGCCCTCTGACATAAACACTGCATCAGCACCAATTTCGGTTCCTGGCTCCTGTGAGATCGGGTCTGATTATAGCAAGTGCCACTGGGATTTGCCCGTCCTGCCATGATGGTGTTAGCTGAGCCCTCGGCCACCTGCCTAATTCTCACTGACACCTAATTTTAGAAACCCTCCTGTGAGTGTGATGCCGTGTCACTACCACAGGTTCAGCAGAATGCACTGGTATCAGCAATGTGATCAATAGTTCTTTACTCAAGGCCCATCTTAATATACTGCATGTGTTGTGTATTATGAAACACTATCATATATAATGATGGTAGTATTTTAATAGAACATACAGTAACATTTTCAAAGTTCATTTGGAATTTATATCATGATAGGGCACACTGCTGTTGTTCACAATGTTCCCTGTTATGAGCTGGAGGTTTTCTTCTTGTGTATGTTATTGTGACTCATGAAAAATGTGCTTATTATTGAACAAAGTTCAGAAATTCTCTTTCTGCTCATCTGCTTGAATCTACATCTAAACTTTTTATGGTTTTGTACACTAAAAGACAACATTAATGCAGAGAATATACATTGAAAGTAACGTTACCATACACAATAGCTCTGAAAGAAAAACTCTAATTTCTGATAGTCTAGTAATAGAATTTTGTTTGCAACATTAGCATTAAGTTAACGGTGATGAGTTCTGGCATTTTATTCAATCTCTCTTGATAATTGAAGCTTGTAAAACACATTTAAGTCTACTTTATGTTAAATTTTGGAAATTGACTCTTCACTAATGCTGGAAACTAAAAGCCTGTCTCTGAATTAAGTGGAACTGGTTAGCTTAGCTAAATGTCCAGCTAAATGTAATGAGAGGAGACTCAGGTGGGCACTGTTTGCCCAATTTTAACTAAAGGTAGTATATTTTTAATCAGTCATAAACTGTTTAAGTTTAATGATATGTGGCGATACAGAGTTAAAGATTACTGTGTGGACTGAAAGCTGTGACAATAAAGCTTTGAGAGATGCCTGCGTGTGTGTGTTTGAGTATTTGAGATGAGATACTTGTGATAATGGGTCACAGATTTGTTTTTTTAAATCACAGATTTTTTTCTTGGTTGGTAGATATAATAATGCACATGCAAATTGGCTAGAAAGTGAAGTTTTGTTTACTAGGTAGGTCAATGTTTGTCAAGGAGTGTTCCTCTTTAGAGTGTATCTAATGAGTGTTTACTACATACCATCGGCTGATTTGACCCAGATGGCAGCACGCTAGGTTATAGCAGCCTCTCTGGGATCTGATATTTGGTTTAAAAAAAAAAGTGTGCTTGGAGTTTCACACCAAATCTCTGCAGGCATGTGCATTGGAATGACTGATGCACAAGTCTATCGCTGCCAAACTCTTGTATGACTAAGATATAAACAAGAAACTTACATTGAGGATGGACTGTTGGAAAAGCTTCATGACCTTGACGTGCTGCAGGGACCGGGCCCTGAGACTGATACTGCTGGCTGGGGGACACTGCAAAGCGCTGTGTGAGGAAGTGGACTTGTGAGGAAGCAGAAGTGCAGTATGTAGGAAGGGGTCCATGCTGAGCTAAAAGCTAATGCTAGCCAGCTCACTATCCTGTTCTGCTTGGCTGCTAATGTTTGCTCCTGGACAAAAAACTGAATTACCCCCAACTTCAGCAAACTACCCTGCATGAGTTCAGAGTCTGCCTTGTTTCTGTTTTCATGGGGATGTGGCCCAGCAACAGTGTACTGGAGATGGCCACCCAGATTAGCAACATGCTTACTTTTGTGTGGACAGGAACATAGTTTGGTCTCAGTCTGCTTAAACAACTGAGGTGAGGACTTTTTGACACAACATAGCTATTAAACCCACAGCAGAAAATGAGAAATGGGTACTTCTGACAATAAATGAATATAACAACAAATATTCACTTTGGATTTAACTGTGAAAAGGTTTTAAAATGTGAGAAGATTTTCAGACATCAAGTGACATGTCCTCAAGTCAAAAATCAAGTTAGCTGATGTTAGGACATATTTTAACAAATATGACGGTACTTTTTTTTTTATCCGAGTTACTTACTACAACCCTAAGCAGTGCTTTTAGACACTTAAATTGCAGCAGAACTGTAACTAGTCTGGTGTGTAACAGCGATTTTACAAGCAAAGAACAACCTTTAAAGCAATTACCCGCCCAGAACATTCCTTTGACTTTATGTCTACTCCCACAAAGGAATAAAATCTACTCTAAAGTCTTAGCAAAACTTATAACCACTTGGTAAAACTTACAACCTGACAGAGTTGGTACAACCAATCCCTCATGAATATCTCTTACATAAGCATAAATATTTCTTTAGCATTTTTTTTCACAGTTATAAAGTTTGGTTTTGATTTATGGACTTTTATAGTCTCTCCTTTGTAATAGAAAAATAACTCCCTTTTTGCATGTTTAGTCAAGGGTCTTTTAGTCAGGGGTCTTTTAGTCAGGGGTCTTCATGATTTATTATATTTTGTAAGAATTTTAGGTAAATTTAGTTTGGAAGTTACTATTTTACAAAACTTACACAGTAAAAAAATGCTGTTTGACCTTACATTTAACTGATTTGATTCCAGTCAAATCTTTGGTTAAAGTAAAGCAAAGCATAATAACAGTTAAGAGGAATGAAACTGTGTTAAAAAAAACACTTAATTTTAATCACTGCCCTGTTCCAGTTCTACAATGTATCAAGATAACAAAGCTACGTTCAGTCTCAATGTTGCCTTAAACATGGCATTTTATAAAATTCATTACTAGTAACATTTAAAACAGTGTAAGGTATTTTATACAGATAGAGCTCTGTGAATGGGTTTTGGTGGTTTTCCATCTGAAAGAACTGCCTACACAGGTGTGCTTAGTTCTAGCCATGCAAGGCCATGTTTTCTTTATAAAACATATCTGGGTTGATATGAAAGTCACATTTGCATTTTAGCATTTGCTATTTAGATCAGTATAGCTACTGAAGCTATTTAACTTTTGAGAGAAACAAAGTTACAAAAAGTTAATTGCTTTATTGCAAGAATAATAATAATAAGAATAGCTATGAAGAAAAAATAATTTCATAAAGGCCTCGCCGTTTTGCACAGGAAAATGGGACAAAACTAAGAGAAAAGGAAAAATAAGTGGCAAAGCGCAGAAACAAAAAGTGTCTGTTTAGTATTTTATTAGGTGCAAACTTTGGGCAGAGCACAATATTTTTATTGCCTCATTCCCCAGTGAACCAAACAAATCAATAAACACTTCCATGTAAACAAAAACATGAAATTCACATTTGTAAACCAGCAAATGAAAGAAAGTGGCAATTAGGCGAAGCTGTATATGCTGATAACTCGGAGCTGAGCATCATGAACGACATAATTTTCTCAGAGGACAGTGTTTTTCATGAAATTGCCGAAACAGCCTGCTGAGCGAAGAGATTGAGTGTGAGGGAGAGAAGTGGTGAGGGAGGGAGAGGGGGAAGGATATGGAGAGAAATCTCCCCAAGCAAAGTGGTCTGACCTTGACGTGTTTGCTCACACACCGGGCGATCTGTCTGTGGCCCTCAGCGAGGCGAGCCTGGCGTATGTGCTGCTGGCCTGATGCACCATACTCATCGCTCGCGCAGATCGAAGTGGACTCGTAAACAGAGACGTGTGAAAGAGCCCTCACTGTTTAGAGCCATGTTTCTAAAATTATCCCCACAAAGGAACAGGAACATTGGTTGGGAGGGCAGCAGGTGCTAGTGCTCTGTGGTGTATTTACAGAGGAATTAAGCGGTAATGTCAGAGACTATGCTGAATACCTCTCTTTTTTTCACTTCGGAGAGTGGGAGAGAGAAGACAATTGTTTATTTGCAGGAAGAAACAAAACCATCTGGTGCTCTCGGAAACAAGTGACGTTGACTATTTCCCTCAGCTCTCGGGTTCCAGCGCATAGGAGCAAAGAGAACAGTGCAAGCTGCACATGTCATAGCAATAAAGTAAAGGGCAAACAATATGGTGAGGATTAGATGCTCATACTGACAACTAATGTAGACAAACAACAACAACAATTTACATACAAATAATACGTAATCGAAAGGGTTTTTGGTTTCATTTTTGGTAAAAAACCTTTAGGTCAGATCCTGAATGTAAATTATATGGATATTCTTTCAACATAAGGCATGAGGGTTCCAAGCTCTTCTCTTGGGTCCCCTCTGCTCTACATATATGTCCTGCTATACTGTAACACTCCACTGTAACTCAGCAGAGGCTTAGAAAGTAACTCATCTGGTGTAATCAGGAGCAGAACACATTATTATTATGAGCGCAGGACCAACTTATATCAATACAGGACAATGTGTTTGATTTAACTGCAGTTTCCCTGTTTTACAGTTGCAATTGCTGGCTGCATTATAGCAGTTACAAATCAGCAGGTCTCAGAAACCTTACATATGTTAAAGTTCAGCCATAGCTTTCCCTCTCACTGAATTAAGCTATTTCAATGTTAGATAACTGACTAAAAATCATTTTTGGTTAACAATCTCATCACTGTTTTGTATGTTTGTAGTTGAAACCTGGCTACATAGCACTACCAGTAATGGTAGCACAGATAATGGTACGTTGGTACTGGTGTAGCAAAGTAGGATTGCAGCCCTTTTCTCTGTAATGACATTGACCTGCGTGAATTTACTTCATTTGAATATCTTGCTCTTTAGCTCAAAGGGAAATCATCAGTGATCATCATTACATTACATCAGCCACCAAGATAATCATTATTTCTACAGGAATTCACAGAGCCGTTCTTCCTAGATATCACTAGATATGATGGATGATTCTGGATGGAGTCCTGAAAATCCATTTTAATAAAGAGAATGACTCCAAATCCATGAAGCTTTGAAATTTACTGGGTAGCTTTGAGCTTATCTATCTTGCAAAAGAAGCTAGGCGTCAACATGGTAGATTTATAGACTTAGTAATAAAAACAGGGTTAGCATTGATAATAATATTGACAGTGTTTCAGCATTTGACCATCATTGTGTGTTTTTGATGCCAAGCTAATCTTAACAGTGAATAAAAAGAAATGTTCAGCTCAAAAAGGGTTATTATCTGACTGAAGGCTGCATTAAGGTTCTCTATTATTATGAGTATGCTGAAGTCATACAGGAAGGACTGCTCTTTAAATGATGGTTAAAAATGTCAGCGATGTCTGGTTTTCTGCTTTAAATACTGCTTCTCCAATAAAGGTTGAAAAAGCTCAACTGACAGAATGTCACTATGGCTAATAATAGCACTGTTAATGAGATAAAGAGAAGATAATGGAATAAAAGATATACCCAAATGAAATGTTGAAAACAAAAACTGTACCCGTATGAAAATTCACCTGTATTGCACTAAGGAATGAACAATTATGTGTGATTAACAAAAAAAATCCAAACTAAGTCCCAGCCAACAAAAGAAAAAATATGTTTACAAAAGATAAATATTTACATGATTAAATATAATCATAAATATTGATTTTCAATAATCAAGTCTAAGTTTGGCCTCCAACCTCTCTCATTATACATATATTTCACCTCATAACAATCACCTAATACAAGCTGCTCTAGGTATATCTTATGTGCAGCACCCTTCATAATTACTGGATGAAGATGTATAAAAATAGCCTTAAAAATAAATTCTTGTTTTATTGCACTAGAATATTCTCACATTGAAAAAAAATGAGAAGAAATCTAACCTATAACACAAGAAAATTATAATAATAATAATAATAATAATAATAATTATTATTATTATTATTATTATTTAAAATCCATCATTAAGAAATTATCTTTGCAAAAATCATAAGTGCCATGATAATTGACACCGCAGAAACGGCGCCGTAGCGTGGCGACGTGTTGAACGCCGCTCCTCACAGACTGTCTGTTTTTGTGTATTTTGTCTTATTTATAATGTCTAGTTCTCA
>JBBPDB010000007.1:12645119-12675339 GCA_037974465.1 Brachypetersius altus | reverse complement strand
CTCTCGCTCTCTCCCTCTCTCTCTCTCACACACACACACACACACACACACACACACACACACACACACACACACACACACCTTAACCACCTTTAATTCATTGATAAAATAGCCATTAAGAGAAGGAATAGAGTATTGATTTCATGGCTGTCCTCAACTCAGATCTCAGTTACACCTCAGGCGTGTGATAGGGCACTGACAGCATAAAGCCCAATCTGACTGGACTACGGTTGTGTGTGTATGTGTATGTGTGCACACATGTATGAGAGGGAGCGAGAAAGGGTCATGGTGGTGTGTGCATTCCCTCACTCTGGAATGGAGGAATGTACCATTAGCAGGCTCAGCCCTAATTAATGGAGCAGGCAGTGGTAGAGGAGAGGTGCTGAGTGCTGCTGCTAATGTGATGTCACTGTGCATTACGCTGATGGGCCCGCTCTCTCCACGGGGGGAACAGCAAGGTGCTTCTCTGTCATGGACTGCTCTCATCACCATGCCGGCTGCAGGCAGGCCCATCTCCAGTCCCCTCCACAACACCTCAGAGAGCATCTGATTCAATCACATCTATTTCATTCAATTCCCCATATCTGCTTATGCACACTGATCAAATAAAACACCAATCAAACAAATCATCTCTGTCATCCACAGTGGCAGAGTAATGGATGGAGCCATCAGGCCTCGCATGCAGCGCTCCCTGGGTTTGGTCGAGGCCCTCTGCGTGCTGTCCAGCGAAGACGGCTGCTGAGGTTTGTGCCGTGGTAATTGATTGGCGGGGAGACAGATGAGAATCAGTCTCGATAAAGCCGGCAAGGTTGAGGGCAAACAAATGAGGAGAGGCTAGAAAGGGCTCTAATCTAATCTGCTGCCCAAGTCTGCATTTGGGGCCGTGCAGGCAGCTGCTTTCCCTGCACCTTCTCCTCCAAAGAGTGCCTGCCTTTCGCTTGCACACCCTCTCTAATCTGTGCTGAAAGGTCTGTTGACAGTGAGTGGATCCTCAAATCAATATGAGAGCAGCCGTAAACATGAAGAAGCTATGATAAGGATGAGGATCTGAGTTACAACGATAAGATCGAGTGGGTGCGGTTCTACATCATTGACCAGCCAGCATCACATCATTCACTGAAATACATGGACCTGAAACCATGTAAAACAACATCACTGGATAAGACAGTGTCCTGTGGTCTTGAACTATTGGCTCCGTTTGATCATCATGTAAGCTGAGAGTGTGAATAAATTGTGGGTACCATGTTCCCTGAAAAGTAGCCTTGCTCTGCCATCGGCTGTTTCTTCTCTCACGTGTTGATCTTTCTCTGAGATGGACAGGGCTTTGGTACTCTTACATCATGGCATCAAGCGTAAGCTGCTCTGATGGAAGGCGAGCAAAAAGCTTTTTCAAAACTGCAAGTAAGCACACTTGTGTCTCCTTACCTCAGTTCAGGGAACGCTGACATGACTGAGGTGCTTTCACTCGCTGTGACAGCTGACTGTGTATTATGGAGGGTATGAAGTTGTGCAATCAGCATCAAAACACTGCAATATTGATATGACCACTGACCCACTTTGGAGAAAGTAAGGAATGGCATAAGTAAGGAAGTGCGTGGCCAGCGGCTAGCCTGAAGCAGGGCCTGCCTGACAGGGCCACAGAGTAAGTGGCCGAATCTCCTTTTGACCCATAAAGAACAGTACACACTGTGTGCCGTACTTTCCTGCACAAAATGGGAACAGAGCTGCTAGGAAGCGTTCTTTAAAAGGGCAATGTTACATATCAGGGGATTGAGGCATTAGATGCTATTTTAAATGGTTAAAATCACATTGCTTTTGATTATGCATCAACATAGAGACACATATCCACAGACACAGTGCCTGGCATGCTGCGTGTTTGGCTGTTCTTGATTTTGGCTGTGAAGTCCATTTTGACAAGGTGTTAAGCTCTATAAGAGATCATTCCCTGAAGCTATATCTGTAACACACACCTGGCACCCTGGTGCAAGCAGGAGACACTTCAGCCCTCTTCTATTTCATTCCAGCTCAGCTGCACCTCTCATAGCTGGCCAGAGAGCGATGTTATGTTTCTACCCTGGGCATGTTACACAAAATCTCTGATTCATTCTTTTCCAGTGCTTTAAAGCATTTAGCCTCCCAATTAAAGGAGACCAGACTGCAAAATGCCATTTCGAGTGCTTTCCTGCTTACACACCAAGGCATGCATTATGACTTGAGGGGAAAATTAGTGTTTTCATGGTTGCAGCAAAAAGCTACCTCAGCCAACCTTCATCTGGCAGAACTCTGTGCCTAAGTTAAAAAATTGAATGTATTTAAATAGAGGAAAAATAACAGTCTTTTGTGTGCAAAGCTTTATTACTGAGACCAGCTCACATTTATGAACCCTCATTGATAGCTCTGCCCAGGGTGCATATTTGGTTTGTGAAGTGTGTGTGTATGTGTGTGTGCAGTGCGCGTGTCTGTGGTGAGAGGTAACATTAGAAAGCCTACATTCACCAAAGAACATTTAAAACTATGTGAAAATTTACGCTTGCTTCATGCAGTTATATGTGAAATATCTAATGTCTTGCAGTCATTATAATAAAAACAAATATAACTCTTGGTAAAATAAAAATAATGTCTGATAGCTATTCCATCTCTTAGTTTCTTGCTCTTTAATGTGGCATATTTTGTTCTATTGTTTGTCACTAAATTACATAATGCAAATATTTTCCTGGAATATTTTATGATAAACAATTTAGAAATATACAGTGAAAATGAAACATGTGACTAGAAGAATGAGAAATACTATAAATGAAAGCAATGTCATAAGCCAATGCAAACAATTGAAGTGGTAAGAGAGCAGTTCAGTGCTTCATTTCTGGATTTTGATGCATTTCATGGACATTAAACAAAATGCAAATCTGATTAACTCTGAGTCACAACACATACATCAGTCGCCTGTTCATGTTATGCACACTTTACTCTGAGTTTTAAGTGAACTGAAGAGTTCAAACAGCCATTGTACATATATACAATACAGTCAATGGAGCTACGCCTCTTCTACCCACAAGGAAAGAAAAAATAGTATGTATGACAGTCTATGCATCCAGCTATTTAAGTTTATTTGGGAGAATAAAAAATGTGTTTCACACATTTTGAAGATAGTGATGTGTTTACTGAAGGCAATAATATGTAGAAACATGAATGAAGGCAATAATATGAAACATGTTTTCATATCAGAATACCTAAAGTGGCAGCTTTTATCTGAGAAAGTAATGCTCCAAATGCGGATGTTTTGAAGTGCGGGTAGTCCGTAACCATGATCATGTAGATAGAAGTAACAGATAGAGGGTTTTACCACTGATGGCTAGTTGTTAAGCATTGCTTCACACTGCCAGAGACAATTTTTCTACACATTGTGCTTCCACCTTGTTCTAGACTGCAATGACATGGTGTTATAACTTGTGTGTATTCCAGCAGTATAAATACACCCCCTCTTATTTTGACAGTTGTTGAAACAGATCTTAGCAGGTTGGTGTCTGAGGTCTACTCTTAAAAAGGCTCTTAGCTTGGTAAGAAAACAATATGCCAAAAGTTATTTAAAACATGACATAACATTTACAACAAGAGTGTAACATTTCTATGAGAGGACAGAAGAGTGTCTTGCATTTACCAGTTTATTTTTACCTACCAAAGAGCCTGTTTGTTTATTTATGCACCATCTGTTGGGTGTTATAAAGAAACAGTGCTTTAAAGGCTGATCCACTGAGAGGTTCTTTAGGGAACCAAACGTGGTTCTTCTACGATATTGCTCCAAAGAACCATTTTTGATGCATCTATTTCTAAAGTGTGTAGACAAATGTTATTGTTTTTATCTCCCTCCCCCCCGGAACCCCCGCCACCAATTCTGTGAAAGCGATTGCACTGAGAAATTCTAAGGCCAGACATTCCCACTCGGTGATTGAGCCTGTGGCTCGCGCGCCAACTCGCCAGTAGGAGGGTCTCCGAGAGGCTGGTTTCCAGTCCACAGCCGGTCTTCTCTCTGTTGTGTGAGTGTGGAGCCTGTGTGACTCCTGGGCTCGGTCCAAGGCGGGCCTGGCTCGGGGCGGCCTGCTCGGTGTTAATTGTGGAGGAAACTGTTGCTTCGGTGCCACGCTCCCCGCGACGACGCTCCAAATTCCTGCAAAACGCAATTAATGCCGAGCGGCGGGATATTAAAAGCCATATTTGTCACTGTCGGCATCGGAGCGGAGCCTGATTGCCGAGCTGATTGGAGGAGACGCTCGGGCGGCTCTGCTCCTCTTCAGCCTGTGGCAGACAAGAGCCCGCGTGCCAAAAAACGCACTTGCGCCTCTTTCACCTAGGACGCGGAGAACAGGCGCACGGAGTCTGCGCCTGTTATAAATCACCGCACTCGCGCTCGCGTTCGTCCTCAAGCCAGGTGGTGTCGCGCTCCATCATCAGGGCGCACGCTCTCCCTTTGATGTTGCTCGCCGCGCGCATTGACGTGGACGCTTTCCGCGCGCGTTATGAGTTATAAACAGCAGCCCGAGCAGTTCTTAAACACCTGCTCTAAGCTGGCGCGCGAGCGCTATAAATCTGCACGCGCGCTGGGGGTCTGTCTCCGCGCTCCGCCGCGCGGGTTTGCTGTTTTTTTATTTTTTATTTTATTTTATTTATTATTTTTTTCCTAGCGGAGGAAGACAGGAGGAATGGGCCGCGCGCACGTTCACACGTTATTGAACACAAATCACAGCTGGTCGAGCTGCAGCAGGCAGATGCCGGCGGAGGGTGTGTGGTTTGTGTGTGTGTGTGTGTGTGTGAGAGAGAGAGAGAGTGGTGAGGAAGCATCATTTAGGATGATGCGCGCTGATGGCTGAAAGCGCGTGATGGATTCCCTTCAGCCCGTTTTATCTGAGGCTCTTACATGGCATACCCGGGTGAACAAGAAGCTGGACAGGCAGCCTGGGAATAGGGAAGGGATTTGGTGATGGGGGGGCATGAGTGGAAAAGGAATGGGGAAGATAGAAGAGGCAGAGGGATGATACACGAAATGAAAAACAGAGTGGAAAGAGAGAAGGGGAGAAAGTTAGAGAAACGTGTGAGAATGATGTGTGAAGAGAGAGAGAGACGTAGAGAAAGATGAGCAGAAGGTGAGTAGAGGTGAGTAAAGATGATATGAGGAAAGAGAGAGGGGGTGAGGGAGGAGACAGAGAAAGAAGAAGAGAGCAGTAGGTGAGGAAAGAAAGGAGAGAAAGAGAGCAGGGGTAGACGGAGAGAGAGAGACAGAGACAGACAGACAGACAGAGATGGAGAGAAAATTATAAAGATGAGAGAAAAGAATGGTAAGGGAGGAGAGAGTCCGAGAGAAGAGAGAGAGAAACGTGAAAGAGGACATGTGGGAGAGAGAGAGGTGAGACAGAAAGGCAGAATGGTCCACCTGCAGTCACATTTGATGCAATCTGTTAAAGCAGATGGACTCAGACAATTAGGTGCACGCTCATGATCTCACATTGCTGTCCCTCAAGGGACTGAAGCTGGGACGTGTGAAAACCGAGTGTACTCTCATCATCTTGGCGTAGGAGTGTATTTCTAAGAGGGTGCTCTCACTGTTGGAAAACTTAGCACACTATGTTCTTATAGAATTCAGTGACATTCAGACTTGTGCCTCTTACTGAAAAGCAATGCAGAGTGTTTGTATTCACTGTGAACCAATGTGTGGGGCTTGTGAAGCGGCTGGTATCACTAGTGTTAATAGCATGGCTACAGTAGTCTATGAGTGTGACCTGCAGATGGCCATGCTTACACTAGGGGGCAACATCATTCTGTACTTGTGTGTATCACAGATCACCAGCCTTTTTTCCTCCTGCATGGCAGGGCCTCACACTAATAAATTATTTAGACACATTCGTGACTTTCTTCCACTAATTTCTTGTTGCTTACATTTTCTAAAATGTCATCTGCACCGTTTTGGTCCTCTGTTTGTTGGGAGTGACTTTCTTTAACCTGGGTTTATGTAAGTGTGTGTGTGTGTGTGTGAGCGAGCGTTTGTGTGAGAAAGTGTGTGGTAGGCTATGAACTGAAGAGAGTGAAGGAGTGCAGGAACAGAATATATAAAAGGGAATAACAAATCAATGCCATTTGTATATTTTGTTCCTATTATTTGTGAAAGAGACAGAGCTGAGAGGATGACTGTTTGATATTCGCCTCACAGTTTTCCTTCCACACAAACAGACAGCGGGTAAAGACAAAACTGAAAGAGGAGAGAAAGAAAGCAAATCTGAGTTTAGAGGGCGAATGTGTGAAAGAACAGAAATATGAGCTGAATAACGTTAGAGCACGAGGAGAGCGCATAGAGAGCTCATAGAGATGAGGAGTGTTCACAGTCCAGCGGATTCATGGAGTCCATTCTTTTCCGATTGTCGAAAGCACTAAGAACATCACTATATCCTCTGAAGGCGGGAAAGGTGCAAAGCAAAAGAATGGTGAGAGGGAGAGAGAGAGAGAGAGAGAGAGAGAGAGAACAGATAGGAGAGTAGATTACTCTGGACTGTCCTATGCTATTCTTCATTTTAAGCAGCTTGTTGACCTTTGCAGTCAAGCCTGTAGGTGTAGTTTAGCTTCTGCTGCAGAGCCCGCAGTAATTTAGGTGGCAACTGAAGCACAGAGAACTGAAGAGAGAGAGAGAGAGAGAGAGAGAGAGAGAGAGTGTGTGTGTGTGTGCACATGTGTACGTGTCCGTGTGCATTTGTGGGCAGTGCAAAGCGTGGGCCACTGACCATCTCGAAATGATTGCCTCTCATAAGAATGTGTTTTATATGGCTGAGATTTACAGCCCAGCTCTGGCTGCAGGTGCACGAGGAGATCAGTTCAGAATAGCTGGGCAGGAGGTAAAACTGTCGTTAAAAACCATTCCCCACTATCAAAGCTAAATATATAAAAGATACAGTACAGCTGCTCAACCAAATATATAAGCAAAAAAGACAAGAAACCGTTATCAGTGACATTACTGCTTTGCAATAATAATAATCGTGTAAAGATGCCGACAGAGACAAAATGCAATGTCTTGGCATTGCAACACAGATTGCAAGCTGCGACTGTGATAATATATTGCTGAATACAACTAAAACCTGGTAGGAACAGGTGGGCAAATAACTGATAAAGAGCACTTGACACTAAGAATAAATGCTAACATAAAAAAAATAAATAAATAAATAAAAATTCACCAGTGTATACCCTTCAGTGTTTGAAGTCTCATCACCCTTCTACTATTCCTGTAGCTGGTGCCACTGCTGCTGTACCATTCAAGTCTATTCTATCCTAAATTATAATATGAAAAAAAATCATTATTTCTCGTCAGCAAACCCCTCAATTGGGAACAGATGTTCCTCCCTCCCCAGGAAATGACTCGCTCCTTAGTGACAGAGGGTGGCGGCCGCGCTTTATTAAACATATAAAAAGCCTCTTAAACGACGTGATTCAGAGGAAATATAGGCTGATATTCATTCTTTCAATCTGAGGAGTGCAAGTGCTGCTAAAATAATTACAGAGTGAGAGCGGGGAGCGCGAGCGCGGTGGTCCTCCTCATGCTGGGAAAATATCATGCCGGAGACTAGGCGGCCTGGTAAGGTGCTGCTTCAACCAGTGGGCAGTGGAGTAAACTCTTTCTGCTGCAATCAGCCACCCCTCCCATCTTGAACACACACAACTTGTTGGTAGTTTGTACCCTCTCAGTGTGCTTTATTATAATCTATGAATCATAGCCATTCATTCTGACCCTAATGATTTAGCTTCTGTTATAATAACAGGGAATTTATATTCTATTAATTGCATGTCAGCCCACAGCTCCGGAGCTGAAGTTTTATGGACCATATTGGGGCCTTAAATAGGAGGTCATGGCTTGCACTTTATTGTCACTGTGATATGTAGATGTCGGTAAGGTATTTTTTTTTCTCTCGACAAGAAGACAGGCTTAAGAAGAACACACACACACACACACACACACACACACACACACACACACAAACACAGTCTTAATTTAACTACACCTGTCAGGACCATTATTGCTTTTTAAATACCAGCTGCGGTTAACATTGTGTCAAAATTTCATGAAGGATAGATCAATGAGCAGTTGCTCCAAAATGACTTCTTGCATTAATTTCCATTAAATTTGAGAACACTTTCCCCTCTCCTTTAAAGTTTCTTTTCCTCAGACATGAGCTTTTGCTCTGACAACATCTCTGTATGTTTAGATTGTTGCTATCATAGATTTTCTTGTGTTCACTTTTAAAATTGAATAAACCACTAGACCAAATTATGGTACATTAATATATATTAAAGTGGAGTCTTTTTCTTTGCTTCTCCAATTAAGTTACCATTTCAGAGATACAAGATTTTGTTATGACAGCAATAACATGCATGGTTGAGTCTATTAATAGTGTGTCCTCACATGTTAAATGTTTAAAAAATACTGTTTTTACAAAGAGGAACAAACAACAGCAGCATAAAAAAGAGCACATGTCAGCACGAAAAGCTTCCCAAATACACAAGAGACACGTGTTTATTCAGACTGGCAAATATACAAACACTGTGGTTTAAAAAAGTACAAATGTAGAAGTCTCCCTTTTCCATTCTGGAAACATATTCTATATGTCGAAATCCCAAAGTCCCCTCCGGTTCCATTAGCTTTAATGTGTAAATGATGATGATCTCAGTTCATTGCTGGTCTGTTTTCTTGTCCTCTGAAAAGCACAGATTTGTGTTTTTAATGTACAAAAATATTCTTTCTTGTTGCACAACTCAGTATAAGATTATAACTGCATTATCTGGCTTTTGTGCAGTGTGATTTATTGAATGCAGCTTCTGCAAATCAGTTGATGTTGGAAATGTCTTCGCTCATTTCAAAAGAAACCTCAAGACAAACAAAACCTGATTGCCACTTATTTTGATTTGAAGAACAGAAACAGATTTTTTAGCGGGCATGGTTCTCATTAGCATAGAAATGAATATGATGACAGATAATGAATATATGCTTCTTGATGCTCCACAGCCAAGTGAGAAAGATCAAGTTTAGGAAAGCAGAAGAAAAGAACAGAGAGACGAGCTGAGATAGAAGAGGAAAGCAACATTTTTTTTCTTGTCACGGTGCCCATTAGCATACAGAGAGAGGGTTCTTTGAAAGCTAGGCTGGGAGAGTAGAGGACAGACTCAAGGTCAGCTTCAGAAAGAAACACACGCAGGCTTCGAGGCTACCTTCGCTGTCTGCTCCTGTGGCAAACAAAACATACAGGTCCCGTCTAACCTCCGCTTTACATCGCCTCCTCTTTTCTACCATGCTATTCATGCCTTGACCTGCCACAGTGTGGACAAGCCTTAGCGCTTTCAAAAGGTTTTACATAACATTGCCATCTACTAATGCTTGTCAGGTACCCACAATAAGACTAACTACAAGAAATAATTCAACAAAAAAGTCATTTACATCTTTTCCCACTTCCATCAAAGTCGTTTTAGTGATAAAATGTCCCTTTTTTAAATTTATAACTCCAGCTGCAAAGCTAACATTGCTGAAGAAACACTTGAAGTAAATACTGATGTCAAAATATATCATCAAAATTTCTCTTAATCTGCTCAAAACACATCCAGTTTTTTCATTAATGAGGCACAGACTTGCTGCTCTGTTTAGAAGCTACATATGGTCAGAGGTGTAAAGAGTACCTGAAAACCATACTTGAGTAAAAGTACAGATATCTTACTGTAAAAATGACTCCATTACAAGTTACAAGGCACCAATTCCAATAAGACTTGAGTAAAAGTCTTAAAGTACCCGAGTTTAAAAGAACTTAAGTATTTTGCTCGTACTGAATGTAGGCTCAAAGAACGCCAAGAAATATGATAAACAAGAAACTGTTTATTTATGAGGTTTTATTTCCTAATATAGAAATGAATTTGAACATTTAAAAATAGCACATATAGGTAAATAGCATCCAGTACCTTCCGCACCCTGCAGATTGTCACGCACAATCACGATGTAACGAGTAACTGTAGGTGTCCGTTCAGATTACATATTTTCAATCAAAAATGTAGTTGAGTAGAGAGTAAAAGTTGCTTATATTTTTGATACTCAGTACAAAGTAGCCAAAAAATTCTTAAGTACAGTAACAAAGTCCATTTACTCAAATACTTTACACCACTGCATATGGTTTATTGTATGCTATAATGAAGAAAACTTCACCAATCATTTCAGACAACACCAGGGCTGGTATTCACAAAGCAGCTCTTAAGACCGCACTGATTCTTCTGTAGATGTTATCAGCAGCTCGAGAGTTTTGGTGATACATTTCTTTACAGAACCAAGTTGGGTGACTACAGACTCCTAGTGATTTCGGCATCATCCACTTCTAAGCTTCAGTGTTAAAGAAGCAGTGAAAACGTGTGAGGTTGGTTTTTCCCTAAGCTATCCCTTTATGTTTACTGTCATCACTTAAACAGCCTAATTATGCACTCTTAACAGAGTTGGGTTCTTAATAGAGATGTGTGAGTCTGGACAAAGTCACTTTAAAAGTAAAAGGGTTTTAAGGAGTTTATGTCTGAAGAGCCATGCCAAAATTTTTAAGACTTTGATACAGAGCATAGAAGGGCAGTGATACATGGATCATCTGAAACCTGAAAAATTAAGCCAAAAGAAGCTTGTCCAGCTGCTTTTTTCCCACTACATCCTTATAAAAGCATGTCCAAACATTGTGTTTTAAAGTGTAAGAAAAGTTAAATGTAAAGTGGCCATTTTGTCATATGTGAACACACCACAGCGCACAGTGTGAACAGCACAAAATTCTTCCTCTGGATTTAACCCATTCACCAAGTGAAGCAGCAGGCAGCCAGGAACACAGCGCCCGGGGAGCAGTGTGTGGGGACAGTACCTTGCTGTACTGTGGGGACAGGTGCCTCTAGCAGTCCTGGGATGACCTAAAAGTATGGTATGACCTAAAAGTCCCTGCTTTTGAGAATAGGTTAAGTGGAGCAGGGAAAACCTTAACTGATCTACGGGGACAAGCTGGAGACTCTACACAATTCTGTTTGGAGCCCATTTTATAAGGTTAGACCTTCTGGTCCTGAAGTGAATGTTTAGTCCACATACTCCAAGCTCTGGGAGCTGCACCCTCCTCTGCTAGCCTTGCTGCAGGGGAGATATATAGACAGACTTCTTTAGACTACCGGTCGTTTGCATCTATTTGCATTTAGCAGACACTTTATCTGTCAGCAGGCTTTAAAGCAAATTAAATTACACTGCATTTATTTATACTAATTTAAACGAGGTGAAGTCATCTTGAGAATAAAGACAAACTGCTGCAGTTAAACACACATAATGCAAACGGATTAAAAAAACATGTTTAAGAATTATAGCAGTAAAGTAGTAATATATCACCTTTTAATGGTTTAAATACAAAAAAAAATACTGTATACTTGTAAACATCTTGCAACAAATACAACATACTGGTTCCACTTAACCTCTGTACTACATGCCTGACTGTCTTCTTCCATGTTATTCGTGCACTGACTGACCACAAGACTGTGGACAAGCTTCAGAGCTTTCAAAAGCTGTTCACGTATGCTTATCACCCAAACAGGCACGCTTAATGCATATCACGTACCCAGAATTGTTTTATTTTTGAGGTCATGTCTGAAGAGCCATGATAACAGTGTGATAAGCCTCTACATATCTAATGATCCTAAATAAAGTTTAGGCAGGAAAAGAAAATCAGAAAGCTCTGAGGGAAGGGGTGATTGTTTGGGGTAAAAATGCTGGGGATGCCGGGGTCATGTCTCCACCACTTTTTGTCACGGCTCATTTCATCCTCTTTTTGAAAGCCTTTAGTTAGATTCAAGGTTCTTTATTTGTCACATACACAGTTATGCAAGTACAGCATGTAATGTTGAATTTGCCCCCGAATTAGCCGTGTGTCTGTGTAATAAAGGAAGTTTTTAAATGTAATAAAGAGTTCTGCTTTCCTCTAAGGTAATAAAATATATCAAAAATATATTCCAAATGAATATTTCAATTCTAAACAAGATCTGTGTTGTAAACAGTGTGTCACGGTTATAAAACTGAAAATCTATGTGCTGTAAAGCGCAGTGTGCTCGTTTCCTTTTGATGTAAATAGACGTAAGTGAGGTAGAGAGTTCAGTCTGTGTTAGAATGAATAGTTAAAAATTGTGTGTCGTGTTCTGGTTAGGAAGTATTATGGCCTGAGGATAGAAGTTCCTGCTGAGTTTCTCTGTTTTGGCCATAATACTTCTGAAGCATATGGATGATTTCAGCAGGTCAAACTGACAGTTACTGGGGTGAGACTAGTGTCTGATGATCCTGGTTGCTCTGGTCCAGCATTTCCTGGTATAAATGTCCTGCTGAGACGGTAGAGCCGATCTGGTGCGGCGTTCTGCTGCCTGGATCATTATCTGAAGATGAATGTATTAATGAATAAAACTGTTGCTTATGTCATTAAGAAGGAGAGACAACATGCTTAATGATGGTGGATCTAAATTGAAACTCGGGCATGTGTGTGTAAATTGGAAGAACCCTTTGAACTCACTGTTGTCCCAATTTTCAAAACAAACTGACGCCCGTTTACGTAAGTCATGAATAGTTTGAACCTGTCTACTAGCTAGAAAATCAATCAGGGCTATAAAAGCATGATCATGTATCAGTCTGTACTAGTTGTCATCAGCATCAGAAACCCACTAAAACAGACCCTCTTCAGCTCTTCTGCATACGCTGTGCATTTCATGCTGTTTCTGCAATCTCAGTTGAAATAAACCCTGGCAATAAAAGATTGTATTTAGGGAATAGCTATGTCTACACATGTTAACAATGCTTCACTGTGATGTGAATCCATAACAAGGCCTTGTTCTTTTGCAAAGTGGGATGGCCCCTTACAGCAATTACATACCCAAACTGGTCTACATCATTCTGAGAGAAGAGGCAGCACAACATCAATCCAAAACCACTTAGTGCCTCATTCTATGAGCATCAAATAAAGTTAACTTAAAAAAAAAGGTTTATGAATATTAAACTTTGTATGAACCAGACTGGGTTCTCTTCTAAGGTTGTAGCTCTCTGCCCTGCTGGGCTATGTAAAAAAGGGCAGCAGTGCATTTCAGGACTAGTGATGCTCTAGCAGCGTGAAGCAGGCTTTGTATTCTGTCTGTCTGCTTGAGGTATGTACACAGGGATGCTGGTCTGGGCCATATGCAGGTAGTACGATTTTCTCACACACCAGTCCAGTAATTCACACCACTCCGTTATTCTCTTGTTTTTTTTTACCTTTCCTTTTTACCGTACCTTCCTCAGCTATTGTTGTTTTTCCTCTTTGTCTTCTCACAGTGATCTTGCACCAGTGCCCTGTGGCAGGATTGTGGGGCATTTTCTTGATTATTCTGAGTGTAACCTTTTAGGTAGAGTGGAGTCTGAGGGAGGGCTAGAAGTAGACTGAAAAGCTCCATGCTGTGTGACTATTTTCACCTCGCTCAGCTGCCACTGTGACTGCAGCTGTGCCTTGTTTTCCACAGGCAGAGAAAAAAGCAAGGTGGGAAAAATGAGAGAAATCATACAACATCACCTCTTCGGCCTCATACCTGTGCTTGGAAAAACAAGTAAAAGCACATAGTCCAAGTATCTGTATGTGTTTGTCTTTGGTCGAAATGTAAAGCCTTAAAAGGTCCTTCACACTTACGGATCTCATTTTTGAAGATGGTTTGTTAGGAAACATTAAGTTCTTTTAGAAACTGCCAAAAGAATCCATAAAATAAACATGTATAAAAGCAAATACTAAATGAGTACCTGTGTTTACTGTATCATGGGTTGTGCTTTTTCTGTTAGCGTATAGGGAAAATGAAGCTATATCTCGTCTTTAGCTGGCCAGATGATCATATGGCCTTTGTCTGTTATGTTGTTTGACATAGTGATTAAAAATGTTTGTATTCACACTGCAAGTGAAAGATAAAAGTCTTGAACTCTGAGTATTTGGTATTTGAGTATGTTTAAAATATTTAGAAGAGCTATTACAAACTCTAGGAGCAGGACAGGTAGACAATGACAGTCACCACGTGGTCATTGACAGGGAGAGGGACCCCCATCTAATGAATGTGAAGGAATATGCACGTGAAAGAGCAGAGAAAAGGTACATAGTGTCATTCTTTTACAAATTGCATAAATACCACATAACATTTCTGAATGCTCTCCTTACCTTTTTGTAGCTAAGACATATGTCTACAAGGTTCAAACTTCAAAAGTCTTGGTCAGACATATTTAGGGTGTGTTTTTTTACTTTGTTTGAAGACCTCTGAAAATAATTTTTTGTCCTGTTTACACATTAAACAGGACAAAAGTAAATAATGTTTACACATTAAACAGGACAAAAGTAAATAATGTTTACACATTATTTAAAAAAGGAACTCTTTTCTTTACATTCACTTTATTCACATATTATTGATGCTGAGGCTTTCCAGAATAGAACAATACTTGTCACTTTGGCATAGATATTTTTAGTTCGATGCAATACTCAAAAATGTAAAGGTGTAGCAAATTGCCTAAAAGTGCCAGAAAGGTCTCAGACCTCAGAGAGTTAATCAGTAACAGAAAGCTCAAGTCAACAGCCACAGGCTAGTTAGGCCCATTTCCTTATCACACACTATTACTAAGCTGGGAGGACTGGGGCTGACACTGAGTGATTTGGGCAAAATATGTAAAGGCAGCCATTGTTTTTTTTTCTCTCCGCCACTAACATATCATTGGACAGTTCAACATGCTTGGAGGGGAATGCTAACTCCTGTAAAATGTGCTGGGAGTGAGACCAGTGCACACTGACTAAGGAACCCAGCAAGAACATAGAGGCAAACAGGAGCAAGAGAGAGAATATCATGCTTTATTCCAACGGAAAAAACAAACCAAACGTGTTTACAAACTCTTCTTAGTGTCTTGAGTTCCTTTTCTGTCTGTAGACGTGAGGCCAGCATCCTTTTTATGCTGAAGAAGGAGACAGCTTTCATGCTGCTGGTGTGCTGTTGCTGCTGGAAGCAGGACAAGTACTCAATCTTCACCGCGAGCATACGTTTCCCAGGCTGACCTCCCCACCCCATGTGAAAGCAGCATCTGGGCTCAGGATCAGGTGTGTCTAGCCAAATGCAACAAGGAGAGGGAAGAGGGAGATGAGAAAAAAGTCTGGCCAGAAGGGTGAGAGATCTATAAGTGTGCCATGTTCTTCTTCTACCAATCGGAGCAAGACTGCATTGCTAAAGGCTTGGAGAAAGTTAAAAGTTAAGGCTCAGGGGCACCAGGTTCCTGTGTTTCAGAAGTGACTGTGTAGGCCATCACAGGCTCGAGCCCACATCTGGCTGCCTGTGGGAGCTCAACTATGGAAGGAGATTGGCACTCATCATTACCGCTGGATCTCTGGATACACATAAAATAAGCAATATTCCTGCTTTGTGTCACTACAATCTGTTGCAGAATGGAGCATCCATCACATGCTGGTAAGAAAGCTTCATCATCACTACACAGCCAATTCTGATTCATCAGCAACAGATGCTATTGCTGGCTAGCAACGTGCTGAGGGATGGGGAGAGAGAGATGGCCATCCCACCACCCTAACTGTGCATTCTTGGACTTTTGGCTACAGATGGGTGCCACTGCAGTTGATCAGTTTCATGATCTCCTGATGATAGATATGCAGACAGGAGCCCAGTGCATTCTTTTATCGTTTTTATTATAGAATTCCATTGATTGTTTAATCTTGCTTCACAGTGGGAAGGTCCTTGGTTCAATTCCCATCTGGAGCAGCCAAGAGTCCTTTCTTTTCTCCCATGCCAGTGTAGGGTTCCCCTGGGTGGTTCTGGTTTCCTCTCACAGCCCAAATGTGAGAGGAACATGCATGTCAGGTGAATTGGAAATGCTAAATTGCCCCGGAATGTGGCTGTTTGTCACCACTGATCCAGCCACCACTGGACTATAAAGCAGTGGGTATATGTTATCTGGAGCGATGAATCATGCTTCACTATCTGGAAATCTTGGAGATTCTGAATTTAACAGATAGCAGAAGAAACATGACCCTTCCAGCCTGTTGCAACAGTAGTTTAAATTAAAGAGCAAAGGAGAAATTCATGGGAATTCAGTGAGCAGGTTTTGCCTGCGAAGCAAGGGATGTTTGACTCAGATGTGAAAAACTATTTAAATGACTCTTAGGATTTTAAAAAAATCACCGGCCTTGGGTTATTGAGTTTGAGCAAGTGATGGGAAAATTGGCATATAAACATGTGTAGCTGACTCATTCCTGTGAAACGTGTGAAGTCAGTCCCAGATCTGAATGTGTGAATTGGTAGGTTTCTCACAAACCGCACAGTTGAACTGATGAAGTCTTTTGATGAGTAGTGAAACAAATTATAGCTCAATTCCAACAATCCTAACTCACTATTGGTAGAAACTTCAATGACAGATGACTGACAACTAAATTGCAATTTTCTACATTTGCAAAAGTAATTTTTTAAGGAATCATCCATTGAAAGTTTCTTCAGCTGACCAAATTGATTCAACTATTGCAGGGTTCCTGGAGGGACAGTTTTCAGCATAATCTGGCAGCTCCACTCCCCAAACATATTGTGTAAACATGGCAATTAACATGTGAGTTGAGCTGTATTTGAACCAGGTGTACTTGAGCAGGGAAATCACCAAACTGTGCCTGACACCAGCCCTCACGGACTAGAGCTGGAAATCCCCCCTTCAATAACTTTTTCGACATTTTGGCATGGTTTAAACAGGCAAACTGATTCAGATAATACAGACAGACATGATTATCATCCATGAAAGCTAGGTAACAACCGGCAAATGCTACAGCGTTGTCTATGGAAGTAAACACTAAACGATAAAGCACACAGGGAAAGACAAGGACTATATGCACAAGCTTTGATATCTGTAACAAAATGCGAATGCAGACACTGATAGGGAAGCGCCAGGGTGGAGCTTGACCATACAGAAGTGACGGAACCCTGACTATAAAGAAAATACTGAACAATCCAACTTCTATTAGCACTTGACAGATTTCTATCACATTTAGCTCTTTTCTTCTAGCCCATATTGCCTTATTTCACATCATTCTCTCCATTTGCTCTCTCCCTCCCTCACTCTAAATTTGGGAGCATTGTTTAATCTTTCTGTGGTTCCTTGTCATTTAAAAGCAATATCATTTGTCATCCCATGGCTCATTGTCATCAAAGCTTTAAATGACATGTTGGAAGGCAGATCACCCGTCTGTACATATGTGATGAGCTGAAAACAGATCACCCTACAGGTCGCTTCACAACAACAACTGCCTATGGCCAAACCTGAAATGAAGAGGTAATATTTAAAAAGTGTGGTAGATGTTGAGACACTGTGACTACGGTAGTTTCAAAATTCAGACTGGAAACAGAAAGCATTAAAACAAAATGGCAAAAAAGATGAATCTATTGTACCCTAATGACCTTTCTTACCACTGTTAAAGCCACATATACAATTTTATTTTTCTAATGTGTTTGTGGGTGTGCATGCGTTGGTTTTAGGTCATTCCTTTAAGTGCTCCATTCAGGGCACTTGTTTGTCAGTCCATTTGGAGAAAATGACCACCTTTACAACTCTCTCCTGGCTTTATGATTGAGGGAATAACTTGGCCATCACTTGAATAATAATTGTCCACTGCTGTCTGTGTGTGTGTGTGTATTTATGCGTGTGTGTTCCAGCCAGTGCATGTGTTTATGGGAGGTCTCTCAGTGTATTTGATGTCCTGTCTGCTATTTAGTTCTCCGGAGCAGGAGGTGATCCAGGGAGATCAGTGTAGATCACTAATTGTTTTCCCTGAACTGTAAGTGGCCAGTAATTAAGACTGATGAATTAATTAGCTGTCTTGTAAACAGTTGGTTTGTTTGCACAAAGGTTGTGATGAAATTAAAGACCTTCTGTAAACCTCATTTGGTCTGTGACTGTAGCCCTGGTTTACTCTGAATTTTAATTACAGCTTCACGTTTTCATCTTAAAATGAAAATGAATAACTAAATAAGAGACTGTACGCATCCTTCAGACAACTCAGTGTTGCTGCAACATCCGTCTTATTGTACCTGTAGTTCTGTGAGGGGAAGCTGGTACAGTTCCACAGTTAAATAATGTGCATCAAAAACGAAAATATATCAAATAATAGGAAAGCCCATGGATAGTCAATGTCTTGTAACATGATTGTTTCTTTCATGCCATGACTGATTCACTACTGGATAAATGATCTTTGATGTTCCTGCAATTTGAGGATTTCACCTCCATGCAGAGAAAATCCTTGTTGCTTTACTCTGTACTGATAAGTTATCGAACACTCTGTACACTCTATACTTTTCTCAGAGACTTTGGAGTTGCACAGACAGGTTCATGTGAAATAGAGGAAACTGCAAAGCTAACTCTTCTATTGTGTTCTGGTCAAATGTGACCAATTTTCAAATTTTTCTCTAGAAAATGCAATTAATTTCATGGATTTGTTGTAAGGTTCCATGACTTTGTGTACACAAGGCGCTGGGAGCGCATAAAAAATATTTGAGAATTTTTATTATATTTATTGTGTTTTGTTGAACTCATGGTGTTCCCTGTCAAAAATGACCGACCATTCAAAATTAATTAGTAAGACTAAGATTAGTGTTTAAGAACATTCCCATACCCCACCAAGCTGGTGCCTTTGAACACACACACACACACCCCTTATGCTCCCCTTTTTCCCCACAGAATATCCAATTCAATTTTTACTACATGGGGAACCACAACTGTTAACTATTCATTCAAATAAAAATGCAAAATTCCTGAAGAAATTTTGAGATTGGCCTGCTGCCCAAAATCTCCATAGCAACTGCTTCCTTCACCTGCGCAACCATCTTGTTTACCTTTGCAACCACATAGAAACTCCCCAGCCAACAAGTCCTACATCCTAGCAACTACCTGGAAACTACATAGCAACAACCTCCTATACCATAGCAACCAACTTTTATACCATAGCAACCACCTGGATACTCCCTAGCAAGCATCTCATCCACCTTAGCAACTGCCTAGAAACTCCTGAGCAACCACATTGTATCTGATAGCAACCCACAAAACTACTTAGCAAAAACCTCCTAAACCATAGCAACCACCTAAAAACTACTTAGCAACCCACTCCAACACCATAGCAACCACTTTTTATACCTGGAAGTTCAAAACTTGTAATGTTCACATACATTTGAGTTAGTAGTATATATATATTATCATGGATTTATAATCAACTAACATGTTCCCGGGCAAGAGTTCCTAACGAATCTTCAGTTTGATCATCACAATTTCATCCTGTGCCAAAACTACCAAAAACTGCTGTTTGTATTTGTTTTCTGTGACCGTTTTAGACATGACCTGGATCCTAACTATAAAACTGCCATTTACTTTAAACATCTGCAGTTCATTATCTTTAACATGTGTGTCTTAAATTGACTGAATATGAAATTGTTTCCTTTGTTTTGACCCAAAAATAGACTACTAACGCATGACCTCCACAGATAAACAAATAATTGAATAAATAAATATACATTAGCCACAATTCATTACAGTTAATTATGTAGATTAATGGGGTGTTACACTGATTGAAATAGGCTGTTCACACATACTGTATGATAGCATTCCCATAAGATTGTTGGTGATTTATGGAAACAATGATTGATATGATTCATGAAAAATTAATTGCCTAATCAAAACTAAATTAAGAAAAACAATAAGAATAAATTCCATACTGAATTAAGTTTCCCAAATAATTAAATTAGTTGTATTCATTTGAAGTCATATTTTAGAGGCATGCTTAGTGTCACTATTTTGAGCTGGTTTGCACTCCAGCATGTTTCTGAAGACCATTTGAGTTCCTTCTTTAGCCAGAATATGTACTTTTTTGTTACATTTTGACTATTGGCCTGCAAAAATCCACCTGATAGAATTATAATGTGGATCACCACACAAATGCTATATGATATGTAATGAGCTACTAATTGATTGTGGGATGAAACAGTTAACTAGTGTATTTAAAGTTAAAAGACTAGAATTTTACTCTACAGCTGTAAGGACTGATATGGGATTAGAAGTGATTTCCCAGCCAGATGTTTCCAGACAGCCGTCTGCAGATCACAGCTCCAGGCCCATAGGGCGGAGATCTAATTCACCTGAATTCTAGGCTTCTGGGGACTATATAAAGGCCTGCAGGACCTTCCACCAGTGCAAAGTATTCTAGCCCCATCTAGGTACTGAGCGTTCTCTATTGGATCCTGTACTGTGTTTTTCTCTCTTCTCTCTTTTGATTTCCCTTTTTGCCTGCTGGACTTTACTGTGTGTGCCTTTTGTTAGATCTCTGTTTTTTTTGGACGCTTTGCTACGTTTTTGGATTTTTGCATTCTGTCTTTGTGGACTTTGTGTTTCATTAAACTTTTTATGATTTTGTTATTCTGCAATTGGGTCTGTTTTTTGTGACAATTTTTTGGATGTCAGACACAAAGTGTTCTCTTACCATGGTGTAAAGAGAACTTGTTTTACTTGATATATTCATTTGTAGTTTTCAGTCAACAACTTTCCAAAGCTTACCAAGAATAAACACCTGCAGTTTGTGAAATAAATGTATAAGTGGTAAAAACCTACAGTGTGTACAAACATTTGGACTGATTGTGTAGCTAATGGGAGTTAAGAGCTCAAAATAGCCAGTTCTTTTATTTTAAATTCAACCTCAGTGTGCATTTTAACTTTCTTTTGTATAATATAAATGAACACATGAGAGAATTAATGTTATAAGTGAACCTTGTGTGTCCTTGTGATGACCATGTCTAATTTGAATCTGACCTGAACCCTAACTCTGACCTAAGCCTTTATGCCTTAAAGCCCTAAAGCCAAAATCTTTAACTTAGTTTCTTATGATGTTGATAATTCACTTAGTGTCACCAGGTAGTGTACAGTATTAATAGTTAAAGCATTTGCTAATAAGCGATAGGAACAACTCACAATAATATGTGAAGAGCTTTTACAAGATTCCATCTATATTCTGATTGATATGAAGGCCATACACTGTTGATAACATCATCTTTTTTTTTTTTTGCTTTATTCTTACCCATGACTTTATTATTATCTCTATATTGTATATTTGATTTGGAAGGTTAGACAAAAATGGTACAGAGTTGTGTATTCATCTGAACAGGCAGATTATCTTTCATTGTGAAAACTCATTTTATGCCATGCCATGTTTGTTGCAAATGACTACTCTGTGTTAACCCCAGTATTAAAACCACTGACAGGTGAAGTGAATAGCATTGATTATCTGGTTGCAATGGCACTGTCAAGAGTGGGATATATTAGGCCAATGGTTCTCAACCTTTTCAACATTAAGACCCATTTATCTATCACAGCATGTTGCCAAGACTCACTTTAGGTGATATTAAATGACCAATGGCCTCTCTCGATTTTAGATTCGCAGCCCAATCAAAAACCCTCGCAGCCCCTCAATGGTCTGCAGCCCAGTGGTTGAGAAACCCCATATTAGGCAACTAGGGAACAGTCACTTGTTGTGGTGGATGCTGAAAAAAATGGCAAGCATGAGGATCTGAGCATGTCACTGTGACTGCTAAGAGCTTCTTCAAAATGGAAGGTCTTGGAGGGGCATGCCGAGTTTGCAGTGGTTAGTACCAAAAGTGGTCTAAGAAGGAACCATCAGTGAAGCAGTTACAGGGTAATGGGCACTCAAGGCTCACTGATGTCTATGGGGAGCGAAGGCTGCCTAGTCTTGTCCAGTCCCACAGAAGAGAGCCTGTTGCACAAATGGCTGAAAAATACTGTATGTGATAGAAAGGTATCAGAAAACGCAATGCATCACAGGTTTCTTAGAATCAGACTACCCATGCTTATCCCTGACCACTGCTGAAAGTGTATAAAATCGGCATGTGAGCATCAGAACTGGGCCATGTTGCATCTTGTGGACGGCTGACTGCATGAGCATTACTTTCCTGGGGAAGAGATGCACCAGGATGAACTATGGGAGGAAGGAAAGCCGGTGAAGGCAGTGTGATGGTCTAGGCAAAGTTTTGCTGTGAAACCTCGGCAGCTGGCATTCATGTGGAAATTACTTCTACACATACCACCTACTTCAAAAGTACAACCTTTCAGGGCATTGCCTTATGGAAGTAGCCTCTTTAGCAGGGTAATGCATTCTGCCACACTGCAAATATTGTCCAGGATGGATTTGAGGAACATGACAAAGAGTTCATAATATCGACTATATTATAGAAATTCTCTAGATCTCAGTTTGATCAAGCATCTTTGGTGATGTATTAGATAAACTAGTCCCAGCCACAGAGGCTCCACCCTGCAACTTACAGGTATTAAAGGATCTGCTGCTAAACACAGCACACCTTCAGAGGTTTTATGGAGTCCATGCCTTGACTTTTCAGATCTGTTTTGGAGGCATGAGTGGGACCTACTCAGTATCAAGCTTATCAAGTATTAATGTTATGGTTACTCAAAGTATAAAGAGTCAAAGCCACATAAGTGGCAAGTAAAGGCAGTTAACAGCATGACTGCATGGAGAACAATGGAATTATTATATACAAGTGCGAATTGGGATCTGTGTGCTCGAGCTTTTTTGTATTTGTTTGTATAGAAGGTTCGAGTCAAGGGAGCTCATTTGTAGTAAAGTTGGCTCATCCTTCCTCACAACAAAAGCTGTGGATTTACTTCCCAGCCTCCTCTAATGAAACCTTGCACATGGCCAGAGCCTGCAGCATAGCCCACACTGCACATGCTTCTGACCATCGTGTCCACTGTAAGATTCATATCACTATGAAGACAGATCTCATGTTCAAAATGAAAAATGCACAAAAAGCATATACAGTGGATAACATGCTCATTATCACAAAACATCACACATTAAAGCGAAGCATAAAACCATCAAAAGCACCATTTTCATTGTAACTTTTGTCCTTCATTACATCCCCTCATCTAAAATTGCTCATTACGTACGTGAGTGGAATTAGTCTCTGTGAAAACTCTTTATATTATGAATGTAAATTACCTTGCCTTTTGTTTCCCCCCTAAGAACAGTAGATGATTTCTGAATGTTTTATCAGTCCTACCACACAGACCTCATATTTCTCATTCAGTGCTTTTAATATCATCACAATGCTCGACTGGAAAATGGTGCTCCAGAAAAAAAATTAACTTGTAAAGGTCCCCTGCATTTGCGTCACAAACTCCAATTTTCGAGTGGCTGGAGGTGAAAGGGAATCATAGAATTGGAGTGAGATGTGAAGTTAATCAATAGCTCCTTATGTAGACGCATAGATAGAAATCAAAAGCTGGGCTCTGTTGAACATTGCAGCCTACTCCCCAAAATGGAGTGCCCTAAACAGGTATTGATTTGGTAGGCTCAGACTGGATCTTATAGTAGAGTTAGAAAACATAGTACCATACAGAAGCCATCTGCCACAGATCCAAAACAGCTAGTTATTGTCTTCTTTCAGCACATGCCCAGCATCTCTGGACTGACTAGATGCTTTCAGTGAGCCTCAGTGATTAAGAGTTATTAGCATGTGTGAAATCTTTACATTACATGCAAACTTTGCCTCCCCTCGATTAACACAGGCAGGCAGAGTTGACAAACACAAGCCTGCCTTGTATAGATGGATGAGCATTCTTCTCATTAATCCTAGGCTAATTGGGATTCTGTCTTGCTAGATCCTAGAACTACTTGCTTTGTTTGTGCTTTGATATTGAGGTAGCCGTTGGCTATTTTTCATTGATTGGCTCAACTGCAGTCTCTTGAAAAACAATAGGATCTGATCTTGTGAGCCCTGGTGCCTGTTTCAGTTGCAAAGATCAGCCCCTGCTTTCGAAATGGCAATTAAAGTGGTAAGGTGTAAGCAAAGAAAACAAACAAACAAAAAATATCCCCCACAGCATGTATTTTGTAATTTGTTTACAGATGTAGCTCTATAAACAAGTATACCTTTAAAGATTTTATATATCATATATATGATATAATGATTGCATATGATCAGCGGTGTTAATAAACAGGAATAATTCAGTCATGGTTGAGAAAGGTGAACATTGATTCTATTTGTAATAGGACCTGGTAGAGGACCAAAGGTAGAGATATATTATGCAGCAAATAAATAGTTAGGTCTTGAAATGAGTTGAAAGCAGGAGAAATGGGTAAGCCTCACTTGATGAAGTGAGATTTTATCAAGGTCCAGGTCGTAATGACTAGGTGACTGGATCAGAGCCTCTAAAACTGACAGGTCTTGTAGGGTGTTTCTGTTATGCTGTAGTTAGTACCTACCAAAAGTAGCCCAAGGATGAACAAGTGGTGAACTAGCAACACGGGCATGGGGTCCTAAGGCCAGCCTTATGGGATGATCCAAAAGAAAAAGCGCTGTAGCACAGGCTGCTAAAAAATTGCTAGCTATGATTAAAAAGGTGTCACAACCTATAATGCAGCTTGCTGTGAATGGGCCAGGGCAACTACAGAAGGGTCAGGGTACAAATACTTAGCACCCTCCACCACCAAAAGCACATGAGACTTGTCCTTTCTCGTCTCAGCGAATTGGAACTGAACTATGGAAGGAGGTGGTCTGGTGTGAGGAGTCATGTTTTCTTTTACAGAATATGGATGGCTGGGTGCTTTGTGCTGCTTATTTAGTGTAGATATGATTTGAGAATGTATTGCTGGAAGGCCGTGTGATGCTTTGGACAACGTTCTGCTGGAAATCCGAATTATAAACCTTTATTGATTCCTGAGGAAACTGCAGTAGATCCATTCATAATAACAGTATCTCCTAATAGCGGTGGTAGTTCAGCTACACTGCATAGATTGCGCAGAAACTGGATAGTAATCTGAGGGACTCCCTAGATTTGATCAAGCACATCCTGAATATGCTGAACATACTTGTCAATCCATCTAGGCGCCATCTTGCAACTTTTATGACTGATGCCAACTACCACAGCACACTTTATTGAGAAAAAGGGGACATTTGGCCGACGCTTTTATCCAGAGCGACTTAAAATCATTAGTTACAGGGACAGTCCCCCTGGAGCAACTGAAGGTTAAGTGTCTTGCTGAAGGACACAATGTAAGTAAGCGAGGGTTCCAACCTGCGATTATGTGGTCATTGGGTTCACAGGCAAGTGTTTAACCCTCTAGGCTTCTACCAGCCCTTGTGGAGTCTATGCCTCAACAAATCAGAACTGTTTTGCTGGCACAAGGGGACCAACAAAATTTTAAGTAAATGTTATTGTTGTTTAGTGACTAGTGTAAATATGTTATACATTTACATTTACATTTATGGCATTTATCAGACGCTTTTATCCAAGGCGACTTTCATTCTCTGACTACAGGGGGGCAGTCTCTCCCTGGAGCAACTTGAGGTTGAGGGTCTTGCTCAGGGACCCAATGGTGGTGCTGAAGGTAGGATTCGAACCCAAGGCCTCTTGGTCTGGAGGCAGGTGTCCTACCCAGTGAGCAACCCCCCCCCCCTAATGAATTGTACTGTTGTTAATTAATTATTTAATTGTAATGCTGTTATAAAGGTATATAAAAGAACAGTGCTGAGGAATAGTTTGGCACATTAAACACTTCAATTAGATCCTGAATAAAATAGTGCTTTGAAATACTTGATACAGATGTGTGTCAGTGTTATGTAAATGAGTAATGTAAGACCAACGTAATAACTGCCTTTCATTTTCTCTCTCTTGTCAGAAATTGTGTTGGTGAAATGTAACTTATTCATGTGGAATCAGTGCACTGTTTTTTGTTTTTGTTGGAGCAAACCTTGTGAAAGTGACTTCACTCCATTAAAATGACAAAAACGTTGTCACATTCATCCCATGAATAAAGGAATCCCTATTACATCCACCAGGAAGCTGGTAATATGTAATCTAGTGGATTTTCCTATGTGAGGATTTCAGGTCAGATATATCTGACAAAGTTGTTAATTCTAAGTGTTCCATTCCTGTGGCTTTGGTGAAACCAGTGCCCTTGTGAATAACATTGCTTTTCCTCAACTATTAATCAACAACTTCCTTCCCTCTCTTATCCATAACCTTTGAAGTTAAAAGTGTAATGTTAGCAGAATAAATTGCATTATGTAATCTGATAGTATCGAATCTTAAGTCTTCACATTTTTAATTTAGTTTGTGTGTTGACACAGATCACTATCTCCTATCACTCGTCTCTTATCTGAGTGATGGAATGGAATTTTGCTGGCATATATAGGTGATTCTCCAGGAACCTATCTGTCATAGTCTGGAAATGCCTTATCTGTCATCAGCTGGGACTTTATTCATTTTTAACAGCTTTCACCCATGTACAGATTTATGGCCATTTTGTCCTTGTACAAAGCCTTCTGCTGCTCCTCCAGCCGAGTGGAAGCTGCACTTGAAGTGCAGCATGTTTAATGCTTGCTCTCCTGGAGCCCATCAGCTTTGCGTTGGGGCTGGGTTTAATCTAGGTTCAGATTAAACTGCACCCAGGAGTGTCTCCGAGAGAAATAATCGATACCTCCGCTTATGATTATCGCTTAACATTCATATGAAACCAGGTGCTGAGAGTAACGTCTTTTACTGAACAGAGAAACGACCTGGAAATTAATCAGAGGCTGAGGCTGATAAATAAATGGCTTCAAACTCAAACTTGAGACATGTTCTGATAGAGTTATAAACATAGCTTCCTTTTATTATAAAAGAGAAAACTCTGCAAAAGGAATAACTTCACAAAGAGTTAAGAGATGCATTACCATTATTGGTGTTATCAGTGCTTTCAAATCTGTATTCTGCCCTAAAAATGTCTTTACAGGCCTTCAAATGTACCAGCATCTCATTGACATTTGAGGTTAAAAGAAAAGAAACATCAAGGTGGCTGTACACATATCTGTTGTTCTGCATTCTCCCTTGAACTTTGTTTTTTCCCCATTTGGATTTGTAAAAAGATTCACTTTAGGGATGAAGGCTTTGCTCCAGGCCTTTGCAGGAAGGAAACAATGCGTGAGACCATTTTCTGCAGCCTGAGAGTAATGCTTTGTTTTTGTTTTTAGGAGAGGAAAGGAATCCTTATCACAGATTTCCTCGAGAAAATACTGAGAAAACTGTTCCTGAAGGGCGGTGCTGCACAGCAGATAAGGAGTTTAAAGATGATGAATACAACAATGATGCTCAATTTCATGCTAAAGTGGGGACACAAAGCCAGACTGCTAATTTAGCCACTGATAGCAGCCGGCAGCAGCGGACGAAAAATCCCTCCAAGATTAATAGCCTGTCAGAGGAAGTGGAAGCCAATAACATGGATCACTGAAATCAAAAGTTACTGGTTTGTGTTGCAAGTGCTAGATAAATATGTTTGAGGGAGTGAACCAAATGTTTGGACATATACTGGAAATCGGGTTTTCTATAAACAGTATGGGAAAGCTGTTGATCAGTGATTATAAAGTGCAATGTTTAAAAAAACAGAAGTTAAATTATTCCACGTGTAAAGATGAAATTGTATTTCCACACTAAAGAGGTTGCGGATGGGTTATGTATGGTATGACATCTGTATAGAAGGACTTTATATTGCTCTTAAAATGCGCGTTAATCCTTGTATTGGTTGTCTTGTAGTTAAGTGGCTTCTTGTTAATACCTTATAATGTCTACTATGTGTTATAAAATCAAGAAATTAACTAAAGAAGTACTTAGAATCATGGCATTTCACATGATTCAGATAATAAGTTCAGATAATTAGATAAAAACACATATGAAACCTTAAGCCAACTATAACTGGTGAAGCTCTGCCAGGACCTTAAAGTTTGTCTTTAGTAAAAGAATACATGCTCAGATGGCATATGGGGGTTGGGGAGTAAACAGCCTCCTTGGTTAAACCCCTTCACTGCTGAAAAAACATTGAACATTATTCAAAAAGAATAGTCTAATAATGATAGTTTAGTCCTTTACAGTCATTGGGCCTAGCCAGTTAGTGCAGGGAAGTGTGTGGCTCTGATAAACTACTTTCATCAAGGCACCATCCACCAAAGAGAAAGAGTGACAGCTGGCTAGCTAATGTCCATGTACCATTAGCTTGCCCTTGGTCCACTGGCATTATCAAATAGGCTTCTCTAATCTTTGAAAGATTTTAAGTAGATTTTTTCCTAATCTGCCAAGTGGGTTAGGGTTGCACCCCTGTAAATAGTAACATCATGTTTGGGTTTGTTGTCTTGATATATAACAGAGTACTTAATGTGCAATATGTTTTAAGACATTTGGTAGCATCAGTAAAGATGTTCATACAATGCAGAATCCATGCACCTGCAGCCATAAAACCTTTACGTCATCTGTCTATCAGACCTTTTATTACTGCAGAACTACATTATATCTGCTGTTTTTTTTTAATTTATTTATTTTTCTGTGGGTACCCACAGAGAATATGCAGGTGATTTTTTTCTATTTATGGTACTGTAAACTGCCCTGTGGAACAATCAACACTATTGTAAGTATGAACGAATAATCTTCTCTTACAATGCTGGATAAGATGAGAAGGAGCACAAATCGATTTCTATCACACGTCCATTTCCATACTTCACAGTTAGCATTTTGTTCTTGGCTATTTTGATGTCTACCTCTAATGTGTTTGTGGTAAAAGTTCTATTTTTCTATTATGATATTTATTATTATTATTATTATTATTATTAGTATACATAAATGTTCTTATGGTGGAAATGAGTATTTTGTGGTTTTGTTGTCTGACAGCTCATCTCACTTTTTGTGCGCTAGTTTGACAACCATTTTGTCAAAATTGACTAAACTTATATGGGAAGTTGTCCTCTTGGAGCCCCACTCATTACAGTTCATTTGTGGAGTAGTGCTACCTAGTGAATAACATCAATGCAAAATCTAGTGCTGCACTAGCCAATATTTTTCAACAAAACAACTTCACAAAATTTGACACATTTACATTTATCAGACGCTTTTATCCAAAGATACTTTCATTCCCTAACTACAGGGAACAGTCTCCCTGGAGCAACGTAGGGTTAAGGGTCTTGCTCAGGAACCCAGTGGTTTACATGTAAGCAAGCCAAATTTTGTGAAATGGCATCCTGCATCTGACATATAGTATGTACAGAATTAAATGGTCCTCTTTTACCTAGTGGTCAGATTATTCAACCTTCTTCTTGGACCCTGCAAATCACCACTTATTCTTATTCTTATGTGCCATTACTTACCTGTTCTTATTACCTATGACCACCAATTCTAAATGAGGACAAAACAATATATTTTTAAATGTGTGAATTCATCTCCTCTTACTGAGGATGTCAAAAACAGTTAGGTGCTGCAGTGGTTGATCAAACGGACTGAATCAAATTAATTTCACATATTACACATTTAATTAAATTATTCCACTATTACCTCCGTACAGTTTGAAGCCAGCTGCAATTCATAATGAAAATGAAGTTATTTTTTTAATCTGCTGATTAATTCCATTCAATTTAGTCCAATTTAAGATCAGATTTTTATATTAAACAAAGAAAAGGTCTATTTATTGCTTGGACATGCCAATATTTCTGGTCATCAAACATTCTGTCTATGTAATCCCAACGTGATTATGAAAGCTTGAATATGACAGAATTTGGAATAAGGCATTTCAGTAGTCTGCTAGCAAAATCATCCATAGGGAATTCTATTGTCTCTGTTAAAAAGTTCCTTCTTCTCTCCTTCTTTCTGTCAGACTGTCTCTCTTTCTCTCGCATCACTGGGGTTGCCAAAGCTGCCTTTTAGAGCCATGCTATGAAAGGCCACAGCTGAATGTCACATGGAAAGAATAACATTCATAAATGTTATTCCTCATTATTGCTTGCACTATATAAGGGGAGAGCCTATTACAAATATATAATGCACTTCAATAGACATAATGCACAGTGATCTGTGAACTATAGGATCATTGTCCTCTCTGCTGAAGGCTGCGACTTAGCTGAGGAGAGGAGGCAAAAAAGATGAGTTATGGCTCATAAATTCACATGAATTATAGAATAGTGACCTCTCTTCATCTGTAGCAATAGTCACACATTTCGAGGAGAATAAGGTCCCTATGGGCCTTCAACCAGGCTCTCAGATGATCTCATGTGCGTGCACACACACACACACACACACACACACACACACACACACACACAC